>PVJN01011766.1:0-53146 GCA_004026805.1 Lasiurus borealis
CTACACATTGATCGACTTGTGCTCCTTACTTAGTGTTTTTAGACATTAGAAATTTGGGTTTCTCTAGAGAAAGCAGTTTCTAGTTCATCATGAGCTCTACACTCTCCAGTTGAAAAGCTATGTTGCAATCCCTCAGAATCACCTTCTTTCACAGGTAAGTTAATTTTCATCACTCAAAGATTAACCTAAGTCAAAAAAAATAAACAGATTATTTTATTCAAAAAGCATTGGGGATTTTTGTACTTAAAAGCAATGGGGATATCATGACTATGACACAAATTATGTGGGATTATTCTGAGATTTGTGGTCTTCATTCTATTTGCCTCTTATGTGAAAGAAGGCAGAATTCCACTGAGATCAGATGATTTTGGTAAAGGTTCTCTATAAAGATGTATGTATTACTTTTCAAACTGTTGCAGTATAGGTAAATGTTTTATATTTTAATATATACAGAACTGTGCTCGGAGGAAATAGGCCCCATATTCAATTGTACTGACCCTGCCACCCCTCTCAGACTTTCTCAGGGATATCCCAGTGATCACCCTGGCTTCGTGGTTCTTTCTTATCACCTGTGGTAGTTATCCTGCCCCATTGTTTTGGGGGTGTCCTCCACAATAATGCCAGCAAACAAAGGCTGAGCACTTGATAGTTCCCAAGTCTGGAAGAGTCAACAGTGTCCACAGACTCAGTCCTTACAGGTCTAACAAGTGTCAACCTGAGACTTCTGCCCTCCATGCAGCCTGATTCGATTTCTGATGCATATGGATGTATATGGGACAATGCTGGAGAAAAAACTCTTAGGCCCATAATTATCCCCTAGGAATAAGAAATTGGATATCACTGGAGAGGGCAGGAACCATCCTGTGAAACTCCTGGTCCCTGGATAACAGGCCACACCCTTGCCCATGTGAAAGCTAGGCTGACACATAATAGAGCAATGGTTTTGAACCTGTGGGTCATGATCTCTTTGGTGGTCAAATGACCCTTTCATAGGGGTCGTCAAAGACATCCTGCATATCAAATATTTACATAACGATTCATAACAATAGCAAAATTATAGTTATGAAGTAGCAACGAAAATAATTTCATAGTTTTGAGTCACCACAACATGAGGAACTGTATTAAAGGGCTGCAGCATTAGGAAGGTTGAGAACCACTGTAACAGAGGAAGGTACCTGCGGATGCTCAGACCATCACTCACACCCTTTGTATCCTGATAATATGGTGGGAGTGCATGGCCATCTGGGAGCACTGTGCCCAGTAGGAGAAAATAGCCCCAGGACTCACTCCAATGATGATGGGGAGAACTGTGGAGAAACCACATTTAGCACATGTTCATGCACAGAATGAGTGGAAACCACAGGATCACCATTGGTATAAATGTCAGCATATTTTACCATGATTCCCAATGGAAGTGCAGACCAGGGCAATTGAAATGACAGTGAGACTTAGAGGCAGGGTAGTGTCTGATGTTAATATAAAAGAACATGGATGCTGGAATGCTTACAGTCCTGTGTCCTTCCCAATCACCACAGCATGTGAACTGAGGCAACCAGAAATTTAGACAACTTCACACTCAGAAGTGGTTCTGAGTTTACTGACAGTGAACACTGACCAAATTCCCCCCCCCTCCTTTTTTTAAAGTTCACTCCTTTGAATCTTGCCTGTGATGGCTTAGGGAAGCTCAAGAACAAAGTGCACATGGATGAAGAGAAAGAAATCCATGCTGACTGGCTCCTGCAGTTATATCTTACCAATGCCCATTCCTCTCCTTCACCCCAGGAAAGTCTCCCAGATTGATTGTCACCATGTGGTGTCCTTCCTAGGGCCCACCAAGTATATCAGATTAAACTCCCTGAATTTGGTTGCAACCCCGTGATGTGCTTTGCCCAATGAAATGTGTTGGAAGTGAAGTCTGTCACACTAACACAAGAGTTTGGAACCAGAGACTGGCATCCTCTCTGTTCATGGCTACTAACACCTAACATTAAAAGTCAGAGTCAGTTATTAGAAACACATGGGTTTGCTTTTCAGTCCTGCCTTTATTTAACTCTACAATCAGGAATTTTATGTTAAGCTTATGAGCCTCAATCTCCTCTTCATAAAAATCTCAGAATGCAGAAAGATTAAATGACATAATAATGCATGCAAAGCACTGAATTCAAGGCCTGGCACCTGTGGAAAACATTTGGTAGTTATTTGCTCCATAGCTTCACAACGTGTATTGATTACCAACATTCTAAGAATGTATGCCATGTCAACTTTTGTTCTTTGTAGCATTTCAAATTTTGTTTTTCAACAAATAAAATTGGATTATTTTTATTCCCTCATAGCCTGATTTGTCTCTTAATACTGTGATATTATTTTATTTCATTTAAAAATATATTTTATTGATTTTTTACAGAGAGGAAGTGAGAGTGATAGAAACATGGATGAGAACGAAACATTGATCAGCTGCCTCCTGCACACCTCCTACTGGGGATGTGCCCCCAATCAAGGTACATGCTCCTGAGAGCAACCGAAGCTGGGACCCTTCACTCCAGAGTCTGATGCTCTATCCACTGAGCCACATGCGTAAGGGCACTAATGTGATATTTTCATATGAAAAAAAAAATACACCTGACAGCTGGGATAGCTCAGATGTTTGAACAATTTCCCATGAATGGAAAAGTTTCTGATTCAATTCTTCGTCAGGCATAAGCCTGGTGTTCCAGCTGGATTCCCAGTGGGAGGGTGAGGTGTCAAGAAGAGGCAGCTGATCCATGTTCCTCTCTTTCCTGTCCCATCCTGTCTCTCAAAAATCAAATAAAAGAATCATTAAAAGAATACTTTTCACCTCAAAGAGCATTTTGAGATTGGTAGAGTATGAAATAATATTGCCAAAACAAAAAATGAAATGGAGATGACAAATACTAGAAATTACCACCATCCACAGGATCCTAATGTTGTCATTTTCTAGCACCACGCTGGCTCCCTAATGCCAATATTCTCAAGGATCAGCGAGTGACTGGGCTCCTGTTTTACCCCTGGGAGGCCTGGAAAGGCATACTATGAAAGGGCTATGTCCATAATGATGGCTGGGTTTAGCCAATGAAAGTCCAGAACTGGCATATTATTCAGGTGAATGTAGATGAGGGTGAGACTTCTGCATCTCACCCAGATTAACATGATCCTGATGATTATGTTAATCTCTTTGGACTGTTCACAGAGACTGAGGCTTTTTTTTCATTTTTTATTGTATTACATATATACATATCTTCCCATTGTCCCCCCTTCTCCCAGGCATACCCCAACTACCCAGTGTCTTGTGTTCATTGATTATGTTTATATGCATGCATACAAGTCCTTTGGTTAATCTCTTATCTACCCCTCCTCTCCATCTTCATTCTATAATTTGACAGTCTGTTTAATGCTTTACTGCCTCTGTATCTATCATTTTGTTCATCAGTTTATAATGTTCTTTATTATCCAAAAATGAGTGAGATCATGTGGTGTTTCTCCTTCAATGACTGGCTTATTTCACTTAGCATAAGACTCTCCAGTTCTATCCAGTCTGCTGCAAATGGTAAGAATTCCTTCTTTTTAATGGCAGTATAGAATTCCATTGTGTAGATATACCACAGTTTTCTGATCCACTCATCTGCTGATGGGCACCTAGGCTGTTTCCAAATTGTAACTATTGTAAATTGTGCTGCTATGAACACAGGGTGCATAAATCCATTCTGATTGGTGTCTCTAGTTTCTTAGGATATATTCTTAAGAGTGAGATTGCTGGGTCAAATTGGAGTCCCATTTTTAGTTTTTTTGAGAAAACTCCATACTGTTCTCCACAGTGGCTGCACCAGTCTGCATTCCCACCAACAGTGAACAAGGCTTCCTTTTTCTCTGCATTTCGCAAACACTTGTTTGTTGATTTGTTGATGATTGCCATTCTGACAGGTGTGAGATGGTATCGCATTGTCATTTTGATTTGCATCTCTTGGATAATTAGTGACTTTGAACATGTTTTCATGTGTCTCTTGGCCTTCTGTCATCTTTCCAGAAGGTTCTATTTAGGTCCATTGCCTACTTTTTTATTGGATCATTTATCTTCCTTTTATTAAATTGTATAAGTTGGCTGTAGATGTTGGAGATTAAACCTTTATCAGTGATAACATTTGCAAATATTTTCTCCCATACCCTGGGCTTTCTTTTTGTTTTGTTGATGGTTTCCTTTGCCATGCAAAACCTTTTTATTTTGATGTAGTCCCATTTGTTTATTTGTTCTTTAGCTTCCATTGCCCTTGGAGCAGTATCAGTGAAGGAGTTCTTTCATCATATGTATAAGATTGTATTGTCTGTGGATTCCTCTAGTATTTTTATGGATTCCCATCTAATTTTAAGTCCTGTATTTATTTTGATTTAATTGTGTATTTGGTGTAAGTTGGTTCAGTTTCATTTTTTTTTGCATGTATCTGTCCAATTTTCCCAACACCATTTATTGAAGAGGCTGTCTTGTCTCCATTGTATGTTCATTCTTTCTATGTCAAATAATAATTGAGCATAGTGATTTGAGTGGATATCTGGATTTTCTATTCTATTCTCTTGGTCAATATGTCTGTTCTTGTGCCAGTACCAGGCTGTTTCGAGAACAGTTGCTTTGTAATATAGCTTGAAATATTGTATTGAGATCCCACCTACTTCATTCTTCTTTCTCAAGATTGCTGTGGCTATTCATGGGCTTTTTTTTGTTCCAGACGAATCTTTGAAGAGTTCTTTCTAGGTCTGTGAAATACACCGTTGTATTTTAATGGGTAGTGCATTGAGTCTATAGATTGATTTGGGTAGTATGGACATTTTAATGATGTTGATTCTCCCAATCTATGAGCATGATATGCTCTTCCATTTGTTTATGTCTTCCTCCATCTCTTTTTCAGTGTCCTGTAGTTTTCTGCATATAGGATTTTACCTCTTTAGTTAGGTTTATTCCTAGGTATCTTAATTTTTTTTGGTGCGATGGTAAATAGGATTAGTTTTTTTAGTTTCTCTTTCTGTAATTTCACTATTAGTGTATAGAAATGCCACAGATTTCCTGGCATTAATTTTGTATCCTGCTACATTGCCAAATTCACTTATTCAGTCAATTAGTTTTTCAATGGAGTCCTTCAGGTTTTGTATGTACAGTATCATGTCATCTGCAAATAACGATAGCTTTATTTCTCCTTTTCCAATTTTGATGCCTTTAATTTTTCTTCTTGTCTAATTGCAATGGCTAATACTTACAGTATTATGTAAAACAGGAGAAGTGAGAGTGGGAATCCCTGTCCTGTTCGTGTTCTTAGGGATAAAGCTATGGGTTTATCCCCTATGGCTTTTATGATGTTGAGGTATGATCCTTCTATTCCCACCTTTATGATCCTTGTATTTCTACCTTGCTGAGAGTTTTTATCAAGAAAGGGTGTTGTTTTGTCAAATGCTTTTTCTGCATCAATTGATAAGACTGTGGTTTTTATCTGTTTGTTTATGTGATGTATCACGTTTGTTGATTTACAGATATTGTATCATCCTTGCATTCCTGGGAAGAATCCTACTTGATCATGGTGTATGAGCTTTCTGATGTACTGCTGAATCATTTGCTAGAATTTTGTTGAGGATTTTGGCATCTCTATTCATGAGAAATATTGGCCTATAATTCTCTTTCCTTGTGTTGTCTTTATCTGCTTTTGGTATTAGGGTGTTGCTCATTTCATAGAAGGTGTTTGGAAGTATTTCTTCTTCTTGAATATTTTTGAATAGTCTGAGGAGGATAGGTTTTAATTCTTCCTTGAATATTTGGTAAAACTCTTCTGTGTCGTGATCTGGTCCTGGGTTTTTGTTTGTTGGAAGCATTTTGATGACTGCTTCATATTCTTCCATAGTTATTGGACTATTGAGCTGATTAGATTCTTCCTGATTGATCTTTGGAAGATTATATTTTTCTAGGAATATGTCCATTTCTTGCAGATTGTCGATTTTGTTGGATTAGAGTTGTTCATAGTATTTTCTATTTTATTTTTTCCAAAAGAATTGTGTGTTTATTAATATTCCCACACTAGATGGAGCACTGTGGGAGAATTTTTTTACATTTATTTTTTTAATTATTTAAATTTTTTATTAATTTTTATACATATCTCCCCATTGCCCCTGCTCCCTCCCAGGTATACCCCAACCCCCAGTGTCTAAGTTCTTTGGTTATGTTTATATGCATGCATACAAGTCATTTGATTGATCTCTTATCTAGCATACTTTACTTTAATCTTCCTGCTGTAATTTCACAGTCTGTTTGAAGCTTTACTGTCTCTGAATCTATCCTTTTGTTCATCAGTTTAGAATGATCTTTATTATCCACCAATGAGTGAGATCATGTGATGATTCTCCTTCATTGATTGGCTATTTCACTAAGCATAAGGCTCTCCAGTTCCAACCTTGTTGCTACAAATGGTAAGAATTCCTTCTTTTTAATGGCAGCATAGAATTCCATTGTGTAGATGTACCACAGTTTTCTGATCCACTCATTTGCTCACAGGCACCTAGGCTGTTTCAAAATTGTAGCTATTGTAAATTGTGCTGCTATGAACATAGGAGTGCATAAATCTTGTCTGATTGGTGTTTGTAATTTCTTAGGATAAATTCCTAGGAGTGGGATTACAGAGTCAAATGGGAGATCCATTTTAAGTTTTTTGAGGAACCTCCATTGTGTTCTCCACAGTGGCTGCACCAGTCTGCATTCCCATCAACAGTGCACAAGGGTTCCTTTTTCTCCGCCTCCTCGCCAACACTTGTCATTAATTGATTTGTTGATGATTGCCATTCTGACAGGTGTAAGATGGAATTGCTTTGTCGTTTTGATTTGCATCTCTCAGATGATTAATGACTTTGAACATGTTTTCATGTGTCTCTTGCCTTCCTTCTGTCATCTTTCAAAAAGGTTCTATTTAGGTCCATTGCCCACTTTTTTATTGGATCGTTTATCTTCCTTTTATTAAGTTGTATAAGTTGACTGTAGATTTTGGAGATTAAACCTTTATCAGTGATAACATTTGCAAATATGTTCTCCCATACAGTGATCTTTCTTGTTGTTTTGTTGATGGTTTCCTTTGCTGTGCAAAAACTTTTTATTTTGATGTAGTCCCATTTGTTTATTTTTTCTTTAGGTTCCATTGCCTTTGGAGCAGTATCAGTGAAGAAGTTTTTTCGGCTTATATCTGAGATTGTGCTGCCTGTGGATTCCTCTGGTATTTTTATGGTTTCCCTTTTAATGTTTAAGTCCTGTATCCATTTTGAGTTTATTTTTGTATTTAGTGTAAGTTGGTGGTCCAGTTTCATTTTTTTGCATGTACCTGTCCAATTTTCCCAACACCATTTATTGAAGAGTCTATCTTGGCTCCATTGAATGTTCATGCCTCCTTTGTCAAATATCAGTTGAGCATAGAGGTTTGGGTGGATATCTGGGTTCTTTATTCTATTCCATTGGTCTATATGTCTGTTCTTGTCCAGTACCAGGCTGATTTGAGAACAGTTGCTTTGTAGTACAGCTTGAAATCTGGTATTGAGATCCAACCTTATTCTTCTTTCTCAGAATTGCTATAGCTATTTGTGGTCTTTTTTTGTTTCAGATGAATCTATGAAGAATTCTTTCTAGGTCTGTGAAATATGTCGTTGGTATTTTAATGGGTAGTGCATTGGATCTGTAGATTGCTTTGGGTAGTATGGACATTTTAATGATGTTGATTCTCCCAATCTATGAGCATGATATGCTCTTCCATCTGTTAACATCTTTCTCTATCTCTTTTATCAGTGTCCTGTAGTTTTCTTCATATAGGTCTTTTATCTCTTTAGTTAGGTTTATTCCTAGGTATCTTAATTTTTCTGGTGCGATGGAAAATGGGATTGCTTCTTGAGTCTTTCTGTAATTTCACTATTAGTGTACAGAAATGCCATAGATTTTTTGGCATTAACTTTGTATCATGCTACATTGCCAAATTCATTTATTAAGCCAATTAATTTTGGGATGGAGTCCTTTGGGTTTTTTTATTTCCAGTATCATGTCATCTGCAAATAAGGACAACTTTACTACTTCTTTTCCAATTTGGATGCCTTTATTTCTTTGTGTTGTCTAATTGCAATGGCTAGTAGTTCCAGTACTATGTTGAACAGAAGAGGTGAGAATGGGCATCCCTATCTTGGTCCTGTTCTTAGGGGAAATGGTTATAGATTTTGACCATTGAGTATGATGGTAGCCGTGGGTTTATCATATATGGCTTTTATGATGTTGAAGTATGATCCTTCTATTCCACTTTGCTGAGAGTTTTTATCAAGAAAGAGTGTTGAATTTTGTCAAATGCTTTTACTGCATCAATTGATATGACTATGTGATTTTTATCTCTCAATTTGTTTATATGATGTATCACATTTATTGATTTGCGGATATTGTACCATCCCTGCATTACTGGGATAAATCCTGCTTTGTCATGGTGTATGATCTTTCTGATGTACTGCTGGATCTGATTTGCTAGAATTTTTTGAGGATTTTGGCATCTATATTCATGAGAGATATTGGCCTATAATTCTCTTTCATTGTGTTGTCTTTATCTGGTTTTGGGATTAGGGTGATGCTGGCTTCATAAAAAGTGTTTGGAAGTGTTCCTTCTTCTTGAATGTTTTTGAATAGCCTGAGGAGGATAGGTTTTAATTCTTCCCTCAATGTTTGGTAAAACTCTCCTGTATAGCCATCTAGTCATGGGCTTTTATGGCTGGAAGCTTTTTGATGACTGCTTAAATTTCTTTCAAAGTTATTGGACTATTGAGATGTTTGGTTTCCTCCTCATTGAGTTTGGAAGGTTATATTTTTCTAGGAAAATGTCCATTTCTTGCAGGTTGTCCAATTTGTTGGGAGGAGTTGTTCATAGTATTTTTTAACAATCCTTTGTATTTCCACACTGTCTGTTGTTATTTCACCTATTTCATTTTTGATTTTCTTTATTTGGGTCTTCTCTGTTTGTTTCTTGGTGAGACTGGCTAAAGGTCCATCAATCTTGTTTATCCTTTCAAAGTACCAGCTCTTGGTTTTGTTTATCTTTTGAATTGTTTCTTTGGTCTCCAAGTTGTTTATCTCTGCTCTGATCTTCACTATTTCCTTCCTTCTGAGTACACTGGGCTTTTCTTGTTGCTCTCATTCTAGCTCTTTAAGTTGCAGATTTAGGTAATTTATTATCATTGTTTCCTGTTTTTTTTTGTTTTTTTTTTGTTTTTTTTTTGAAGTAGGCTTGTAGGGATATGAACTTCCCTCTCGAGACTGCTTTCACTGTGTCCCATATATTTTGTATTGTTGTGTTTTCATTGTTATTTTTTGCCATGATGTTTTTTATTTCTTCTTTGATCTCTCTGGTTACCCAGTCGTTGTTTAATAGCATGCTGTTTAGTCTCCATGTGTTTGATTTCTTTCTATTGTTTTTATTATAGTTGATTTCCAATTTTATGCCACTGTGGTCTGAGAAAATGCTTGATATGATTTCTACCTTCTTGAATTTGAAGAGACTTTTCTTTTGACCCCACATGTGATCTATCTTTGTAAATGACCCATGTGCACTGGAGAAGAATGTACATTCTGTGGCTTTGGTGTGAAATGTTCTGAAGATGTCAATTAATTCCATCTGGTCTAGTGAGTCATTTAGGATTGATGTTTCTTTGCTGATTTTTTGTTTAGAGGATTTGTCCAGTGGTGACAGCAGGGTATTAAAGTTTCCTACTATGATTGTATTTCTGTCAATCTCTCCCTTAATATCCTCCAAGAGGTTTTTTTTTTATGTGTTTAGGTGCTCCTATTTGGGTGCATATATGTTTACCAGAGATATTTCTTCTTGTTGGATTGTTCCATTCAGTATTATGAAGTGGCCTTTTTTAATCTCCTATTATGTCCTTCACTTTGATATGTAATTTGTCAGGTATAAGTATTGCAACCCCAGCTTTTTTTTCATTTCCATTTGCCTGAAATACCATATTCCATCCCTTCACCCTCAATCTGTGTGCATCTCTTTTCCTGAAGTGGGTTTTTGCAGACAGCAGATATATGGATCATGTTTTCTTATCCAATCGGTTACCCTATATATTTTGATTGGAGCCTTTAATCCGTTTACATTTAAAGTTATTATTGATAAGTACTTATCTGTTACCATTTTTAGTCCTTACCCCCCACCTCCTTTTTGCTTCCTTTTTTTTTTTTATTACAGCAGACCCTTTAACATTTCTTGCATTGCTGGTTTGGTGGTAATATATTCCCTTAGTCTTTTTGTTTGTGAAGCTTCTGATTTAAACTTCAATTTTGATTGAAAGCTTTGTAGGGTACAGTATTCTTGGATTCAGACCCTTCCTTTGCATGACTTTGTATATTTCATTCCATTCCCTTCTGGCCTGATGAGTTTCTGTTGAGAAGTCCGTAGCTAGTCTTATGGGGGTTCCTTTGCAGGTAACTTTCTGTTTCTCTCTGGCTGCTTTTAAGATTCTTACTTTGTCATTGGTGTTTGCCAATTTAATTATAATATGCCTTGGTGTCAATTCGTAAGGGTTCATTTTGCTTGGGACTCTGTGAGCTTCTTGGATTTGTGTGGGTTTTTCTTTCCTATATTGGGGAAATTTTCTGTCATTATTTCTTCCAACAGTTTATCTAATCCTTGTTCAGTTTCCACTCTTTCTCGAACCCCAATTATGCAGATGTTGTTTTGTTTCATGTTATCCCAAAGTTCTCTTAACCTCTCCTCTTGCTTTTTAACTTTTTTTTCTAGAAGCTGCTGTACTTGGGTATTTTTTCCTACTAGCTTACTGATGCGGTCCTCTGCTGCTTCTAGTCTACTTTTGATGCTTTCTATTGAGTTCTTTATAGAGGTGATGTCATTTTTCATTTCTTCTTGTTTATTCTGCACCTCCTCTAGGTTATTCTGCATTTCTTCTTGCTGCTTCTTCATCTCCTCTTGGGTCTTCTTCATTTCCTCTTGGCTCTCACTCAGATTGTCCATTTTGTCTTCCATTCTTTTCATCCACCTTATGATCATTTCTCTGAAGTCTTTCTCTGGCAGGGTTATTTCTGCTTCTAATTCATTTACTTTCTTTTCTGGTGAAACCTGCCTTTCTGTCTATTGTGGGCTATTTCTTTTTCTGCCCATGGTCTTTCTTATCTGGGTGTCTGGTTATGTAATTCTCTCTCCTATGTTGATTGAAAGGCACAAACTACAACATGACAAGGTACAGCGCACAAGGCACTGAGTAGAAATGTATTCAAGATGTTAATAATCACAAATAAGGTGACCACCAATGAAAGACAAATTAGGGATAAATAGAGCATGAAGAAGAGGAAAATGAGGAGAAAAGAAAAGAAAGAAATGCCAAAATCAAATTGGGACAGTGAGAAAAGAAAAAATAAATAAATAAATGAACAATAAAATAAAATATGAAAATAAAAAGGAGAAGGAGAAGAAAAGAGGAGGAGAAAAAACTTAGAGAGTAATGAAAACCTATAAGAGAGAAAAGGGGAACAAAATATAAATGTGAGGAGAAAACTCCAATAGAATAGTCACTAATCCCAATAAAGGCCAGCAATCAGTACCTAGAGATTAATACAAACTGCAAATAGCAACTGATATTGAGGGAGGTGATTGAAAAGTGAGGTAAAAAACAATGCAAGCAAAAAGCAAAATAAGTAGAATAATCTAAATATCACAAAACATTTCAAAAAATCAATATAATCATTTTCAGGCAAAAGCAACAAAAGGACATCGAGACAAAACAACTTTTTGGCTAGTGAAGACAAGAAGAGAGAGGTCTGTATGGACTTTTAGTAGAGGATTTGAAATTAGATATATAAATGGGGTGAAATTTTAACCAGGTAGAGAATGATTGGGGGAATCTAAAGTTGGAAAAGGGAAAGAGAAACAAGACAACAAAATGGGGAAATTTAGGAGGAAAGTGTTGGCATAAAGGTAGAGTTGAGTTGGAGTGAAATTATCCTAAAGAAAATATGAAAATAGAATGTATAATTCTAATCCGGAAATAAAATAAAGAGAAAACAAAATGACACTTGTTTTTTTTCCCAAAAGTTAAAGAACTAGTACTAATTAATAATACTAGTTTAAAACAAAAAGGTAATAATTAAAAAGGTAAAATCAACTGAGGAGGAAAGAAAAAAAATAGTCTATTAATTAAAATATGTAAAAATGAAAGATAAAAAAAATTTTTTAAAAAAGGAAAAAGAAAAAAAAATAGAATGGTCCTTCACTTCCACTATTATTTTGCTTGGCACTCCTGTTGCCCAGTAGGTAAGGTATTGCAGTTCCCTGTGTTCCCCTCTTAGTTTTTTAATCTCTTTTTTCTTTTGTGGTTATGTGAGAGTCAATTTGTGTGTCATCCACTGGGTGGCAGTGTTTCAGAATTGATCTCTGAGACAAAGCACAGGGCCTCTTTAGGCTGTGCTCAGATCCTGCTACTCTGTGGTTCTCAAAGCCAGTTTGTTGGGATTTTGCAGCTGGGACACTGTAATAACTCCCAGGCTGTCCCTCTGCCTCAGAAAAAAAGGAGTCGTTTTCCAGACCTCCCCTCTGTTCACAGCTCAGAGAGTCTGCCTCCACACTCAGAGATCACATCCTGCCCACCTTTGCGGACCTCTCCAGAGGCAGCTTTCCTGCTGTCCGGCTCCCACAGTGTGTGCATCTCTGCCCTGCAGGGGTAGGAGACCTCACCCTATCCCAGGCGAAATCCAACCTTTCTGTGCACTGTGTGGATCTCTGAATCTGCCACCCGCGTATCTGCGCCACCTGGAGGGCCATGCTCTGGGTCCCTGGCTGTTCGGTGGGTGCCTCCATCAGCCACAGCTTTCAGACCTCCACTGACATCCACCTTCCTCTTATCTCAGGCGAAATCTGACCTTTCGGTGTGCTCTGTGGATCTGTGATTCTGCCGAGTGTCTGTGCCCATTGGAGAGTGGAGTTCTGGGTCTCCAGGTCCCCGGCTGCTCAATGGGTGCCTCAGCCCTAGGCTTCATACCGCCACAGACATCACCACCATCTGCAAGATGGCGAGGTCTACGCATACACTCTGGTGGCTCTGGCAGACAAATTCCCCGTGGCAGTGGAGCTGCCTGGCCTGGAGAGCCCCATCCAGCAGTCCCCCACCTTCTCCTGGAGGATAACTGACACTTAACTTGCCAACAAACACTCCCAGTGTGATTCTCAGCCGCTCTCTCTCCCTCTGCCTAGTGACAAAGCTCCAGACGCATCTGTCTACTTCACCGCCATTTTTCTCTCCCCTCGTAGTATTTTTTAACAATCCTTTGTATTTCGGCAGGTTTGTTGTTATTTCTCCTCTTTAATTTCTGACTTTGTTTATTTGAGTCTTCTCTCTCTGCTTCTTGGTGAGCCTGGCTAGAGGTCCATCAATCTTGTTTATCCTTTCAAATAACCAGCTCTTGGTTTTGTCAATCTTTTGAATTGTTTCTTTGGTCTCCATGTTGTTTATTTCCACACTGATGTTTACTATTTCCTTCCTTCTGCATATTGAGCTTTTCTTGTTTCTCTTTCTAGCCCTTTTAGTTGTAGGGTTAGGAAATTTATGACTATTGTGTCCTGCTTTATGCAGTCGGCTTGTAGAGCTTATGAACTTCCCTCTCAAGACTGCTTTCACTGTGTCCCATAAATTTTGTATTGTTGTGTTGTCATTGTCATTTGTTGCCATGATGTTTTTTATATCTTCCTTGATCTCTCTGGTTACCCAGTCATTGTTTTATAGCATGCTGTTTACTCTCCATGTATTTGATTTCTTTGTATTGACTTTATTGTAGTTGATTTCCAGTTTTATACCACTGTGGTCTGGGAAATGCTTGATATGATTACTACCTTCTTGAATTTGAAGAGACTTTTCCTATGACCCAACGTACAGTCTATCTTTGTAAATGACCCATATGCACTGGAGAAGAATGTATATTCTGTGGCTTTGGGGT
Organism: Lasiurus borealis; assembly: GCA_004026805.1. Taxonomy (NCBI): domain Eukaryota; kingdom Metazoa; phylum Chordata; class Mammalia; order Chiroptera; family Vespertilionidae; genus Lasiurus; species Lasiurus borealis. The sequence goes on from PVJN01011766.1 coordinate 14,003, forward strand.
GAAATGTTCTGAAGATGTCAATTAATTCCATCTGGTGTAGTGAGTCATTTAGGATTGATGTTTCTTTGCTGATTTTTTTTTGTTTTAAGGATTTGTCCAGTAGTGACAGTGGGGTATTAAAGTATTCTACAATGATTGTATTGCTATCAATTTCTCCCTTCATATCTTCCAAGAATTTTTAAAAATGTATTTTGATGCTCTATATTGGGTATGTATACATTTACCAGAGTTATTTCTTCTTGTTGGAGTGTCCCCTTAGTATTATGAAGTGGCCTTCTTTATTTCTTGTTGTGTTCTTCACTTTGAGATCTAATTTGGCAGATATCAGTATTGCAACCCCAGCTTTTTTTTTTTTTCATTTCCATTTGCTTGAAATACCATCTTCCATCCCTTCCAATCTGTGCATCTCTTTTCCTCAGGTGGGATTATTGTAGACAGCAGATATATGGGACATGTTTTCTTATCCAATCGATTACCCTATGAAGCATTTAATCCGTTTACTTTTAAAGTTATTATTGATAGGTTCTTACCTGTCACCATTTTAGTCTTTACCCCCAAGTTCGTTCTTTGCTTCCTATTTGTTTTGTTTTTTTTTACGGCAGACCCTTTAACATTTCTTGCATTGCTGGTTTGGTGGTAATATATTCCCTTAGTCCTTTTTTGTCTGTGAAGCTCCTGATTTCACGTTCAATTTTGATTGAAAGCCTTGCTGGGTACAGTATTCTTGGATTCAGACCCTTTCTTTGCATGACTTTGTATATTTCATTCCATTCCCTTCTGGCCTGATGAGTTTCTGTTGAGAAGTCCGTAGCTAGTCTTATGGGGGTTCCTTTGTAGGTAACTTTCTGTTTCTCTCTGGCCGCTTTTAAATTTCTTACTTTGTCGTTGGTGTTTGCCCATTTAATTATAATGTGTCTTGGTGTTGGTTTTTTGGGGTTCATTTTTCTTGGGACTCGTGAGCTTCTTGGATTTGTTTGGGTTTTTTCTTTCCTATATTGGGGAAATTTTCTGTCATTATTTCTTCAAACAGGTTTTCTAATCCTTGCTCAGTTTCCACTCTTTCTGGAACCCAATTATGTGGATGTTGTTGTTGTTGTTGTTGTTTTTGTGTTATCCCAAAGTTTCCTTAGGCTCTTCTCTTGTTTTAATTTTTTTTCTAGTTTCCTTAAGCTCTCCTCTTGCTTTTAATCTTTTTTTCTCGAAGCTGCTGTACTTGGTAATTTTTTCCTACCATGTCTTCTATCTCACTGATGCGGTCCTCTGCTTCTAGTCTACTTTTGATGCTTTCTATTGAGCTCTTTATAGCAGTGATGTCATTTTTCATTTATTCTTGATTATTCTGCATTTCTTCTTCATTTTCTCTTGGCTCTTACTCACGTTGTCAATTTTGTCTTCCATTCTTTCCAGCCACCTTATGACCATTTTTCTGAACTCTTTCTCTGGCAGGTCTATTTCTTCTTCATTTTCATTTACTTCATTTTCTGGTGACACCTTCTTTTCTATCATATGCGGGCTGTTTCTTCATCTGCCTATGGTCTTTTTTTCTCCGGGTGTCTGGTTATGTAGTTCTCTCTCCTAAATTGATTTAAAGGCACAAACTACAACACCACCAGGTACAATACACAAGGTTCTTATTCCAGGCGAAATCTGACCTTTCCGTGTGCCCTGTGGAGTTCCTCTGAGTCCCAGTGTCTGTGCCGATTGAAGAGCAGTATTCTGGCTCCCCCAGCTGTTCAGTGGGTGCTACAGCTGTAGCTTTTCAGACCACCGCACACATCCATCTCCCTCTGCAATATGGCGTGGTTTCCGCGTTCATGCTGGTGGCTCCGGCAGTCAAAATCACCGTGGCAGTGGGGCTGTCTGGTCAGAGTAGCCCTGTACAGCAGTCCCCCACCTTCTCCTGGAGGATAACTGACTCTTAACTTGCCAACAAACACTCCCAGTGAGAAACTCAGCTGCTCCCTCCTTCTGCCCAGCGTTAGGGCTCCAGATACATCCATCTATTCTGCTGCCATTTTTTCTGCCTCTTTGAGACTGAGGCTTTCCATTGCTAGGTCCAAGTCTCCAAGAGGACATCAGAGGCAGTATCTCCCAGTGGTGTTTCTGCAGTTTCCTGAGTGCCAACATGCCATATTAGGGTCTTTATGACTCCTGGACTCCTCTCTGCTTACAGAGTTCATCACAGCCTCATAGAATTTAACTTGCCAGCCTTGAGTCAGGCGCCTCTAGGATACTGCATTCTAGGTCACAGTGCCGGGAACTGTGACTAGCTAATGTGTGACAAAAGGTGTGATGTGTGATACCCAGCACTTGTTTTCTAACGATGACAAAGAAGATGAGACAGTGTTTTGCACGAGGTGTTTTACTTTCATTTTCATTTAACTGGGACACCAATGGTCCTGAACAAAAGAGGATCATTGTGTGAGGTAATTTTTTCCAAAGCAGCTCAGAAGAAGAACAGACCAGAAGAGAGATGATAGCAGATAGGGACAAGAGACAGAAGCCCTGTAAAAGGTAAGATAACTGGCAAGAGTGTGCACTGAGGACTGAGCCTTGAGGTAATACTGTCTTTTCCAGGACACGTGGCCCCATTGGCTGGGAAATGGTACTGTGCAGTCTGAATCCATGGATGGGGGTGGTGTCCAGGGCCTTAATAGGTCATTCTCTTAACATATTCCTGCAAATGCGGAGTGGTTTAAGGGTGCTGTTTTGTGTAACTGATATCAGGGACTCACACTCATGCCTTCTGAGATAGTGGAATCCTGGAATTGTCCTTCCTCTCCTTTAGCTCTTGTACAAGGGGGCCTTAATGAGACACAAAGCCCAGAATTCAAATAACATGTTTGAGTTGTATGAAGTGACCCCTATTTTGGCAAACGGTGGAATTGGAAGCGAAAAGTCCTTCCAAGCATAAGTTCCTATATATGCAAAGGCTTACAGTGAAGACTGAGCTCATTCAGAAACCACTGGTGTCCTTTAAAAAATATTTTTATTGCTCCCAGAGAGGAAGGGAAAAGAGAGATAGAATAATCAATGATCAGAAAGAATCACTGAGAAGCTGACTCCTACACCCTTGCTCCCCCTCCCCACTGGGTATGGAGCCCACAACACTGGCATGTGCTCCTGAATGGAATCAAACCTGGGACTCTTTAGTTCACAGGCTGGTGCACTATCCACTGATTCAAACCAGCTGGGGCTTATGTCCATTTAAAAAAAATTGAAACTGGCAACAATGGGACTCTAGTCAGATCTAGAGGAGTTTTTTGACACCTTTGGAGTCTGTTCTGCAGGTGAAGGGACCAATGGAAGATTTGGAGCAATAGGAGCAGGTGATCTGACCCAGATCTCATTCGACTCCCTGTGGCTGAAGTATAACAAAGATATGGATGTGATGAAAGTGGTAGAAAACTAGGATGGAAGCTGCTGTGATAGTTTTGGTAAACTTGGTGGTAAGTGGCCCATGATGGTAAGTGTGGAGTCGAAAGAAGCAGCTGCATTCTGAATCAGTGTTTGAGGTGTGGCCAAGTGGGTTTTCTAATTTTAAGTTTGAGAGAGAGGTAAGAGGCAGGGATGACCTGGAGATTTGTATTTGGCAGCTAGAGGTATGGAAGCACCATCAACTGAGGTGCAGGTATTTATAGTTGAAATGTAATGTTCATTGGAGATAGGAAACTTTTATTTTTTTATCTGTTATTGTGTATGATATTTCAGAAAGCAGTTCATCAGCATCTGGAACTTTGAGGAGCAGTTAAGGTTGTAAATATTTTTAAAAGATAGGAAGTGTAGTAGAGTTTTAGATCATCATTTTTTTAAATTCTTTTTAATTGTATACCAAAGAGAAATTAAAAGATGAGACTGCAGCTGTTGCCTATTTATTTGTGAATCATTCACCAGGATTGTGTTGAGAGTCTTGGTGTGGCATGAGTTTTTATATGTGAGATGCATTGGACCTGGGATAGAGGGCCATAGGACAAGAGACTTGGGTGTGCTGAAGGCTGTGACTGGTGAAAGGGACATCAAGTTCAGCAACAGAAGAGCCTAACTCTGATGCTAGAGGTCTGGACAACAGCTGGAGGTGTTCTAGTGGATAGGCAGGTGGGGACAGGTAATGCGGAGGAGGGTCACAGAGGTCGCCCACATCCCTTAGGTCTGGACCCTGGATGGCACCAAGAAAGTCCATGTTCTCAATATAGGGCTTTCGTCGTCAATGAGGTGGAAAGATGGCACTCAGGGCACCAAAATCACTAGTAACATGGGAGGGGACTAAAGTTGGCTGGAAGAAAGGTAAAGGTTGTCTGGGTTGTTTTCTTTCTTTTAATATATATTTTATTGATTTTTTTACAGAGAGTAAGGGAGAGGGACAGAGAGATAGAAACATCAATGAGAGAGAAAAATTGATCATCTGACACCTGCGCACCCCCCAGTGAAAATATGCCTGCAACCAAGATACATACCCTTGACCAGAATCAAACTTGGGACCTTTCATTCTGCAGGCTGATGCTCTATCTACTGAACCAAACCAGTCTTGGCCGTTGTCTGGGGTTTAACACAGCTCTGGCCTGGATTTCAAAGCCTGTAGTCCGTTGCCTGTATGTTGGGGATGATGCAGAGTCCCATGGCAGATGGACCCACTTGTCTTTCTTAAAGGAGGTCTGGAGGTCCCCGGTCCCCTGCTTGATGCACTCTCAATGGGATCAGAGGTGTTGATCTGGAGCTGTGGGTGATAGGCCTTTAAGAAGGGGAAGTCCAGCCTTGGCCTCAGGGGCTAAGAAGTCCTTGCAGTGTTGCTCAGTGCTTGGGTGAACAAAGAGCGGTGTCTCCAAAACCTGGGGGAGAAACCAGGTGACCAGCTGGATATTGGTCAGGGGTGTGAGAGTGTGGGCAGTACCCAGAATAGTCCTGCAATCCCTGGGTGATGGGGGCCTGAGGAGGAGTTGGGGTGGGGAGGGGACAGGTGCCAGCTTGAAGTTGATCACCTGAGCCAGGGCCTTGGGCATACCTGCATGTTGTCAGATGAGCCAGCGGAGGTGAGGTTGGTTGCATAGTCATTCTTACATCATCAGGGGGAGGGGCATGGTGGGTAGCATGTGCCAGGGGCACTGGGATCTATTGGCCACCTGGTTTGGGTTACATCATCAGGGGTCCAGCCAGGTAGGGATCTAGGAGGGGTGATGTAATCACCAGGGTGGACTTGCACAGGTCAACATACTGAAGGGTGAGGTAAACAAATGCCTGAGGCCTGGTCAACAACTTGAGATGTTCTAGTGGAGAGGCAGAAGGGGCCACCTACTTTGGAGGAGAGTCACAACGGGTCACCAAAGCCCCATTTCCCTATGGTCCAGACCCCGGGTTGCACCAAAAGGTCCATGTCTTCAAGGAAGGATGTGTGCTGTGAGTGAGGCTGAAAGTTGTACTTCAAGACACACCACCCTTTAGTGACACTGGAGGGGACTGGAATTGGCTGCAAGAAGAAAATGGTTTTCTGGGGTTCAACACAACTCTGGCCTGGATTTCAAAGCTAATAAGCAGTATTGTCTGGATAGTTGGCCTTGCCTGGGTGAGATGCCCCCATAGTGGGGATGATTGGGTGTCTAGAGGCACATGGACCATGGTGGCTGTCTTTGGAGTTGGTCTAAGGCTTCCAGTGAGGAAAAGGTGATGCGAGGTTGTGGGCTTCAGACTTTAATCCAACTTTCTATAATTTGGGAAGTCCATTCTCCATGTGAGGAATGAAGAAGCCCAGCCATTTGGGTAAATGGGAAAATAAGGGGCGGTATCTTGAAAACAAGAGTGAGGGCCCAGGTGACCAGCTGGATGTTGGTCAGGTGTGCTAGGGCCTGAGGCATACCTGGAAGATTTTTGGTGTCCCAGGCATTGGGAGAGCAGTCTGGTGGCCAGCTGGACCTGGTTACATCATCAGGTGAGGGGTCAAGTGCTTGCTAGAAATTGTTCATGGGAATCAGGGCCTCTTGAATAATCAAATGTGGTCACATGAGGCAGGGGCTGTGGGTTCCAGTTGCCAACTGGATCTGGTTATGTCATCAGGGAGGGGATCCAGGAGGACAGCCTGAAGTGGTGATGTGACCACCCTGGGTGATCTCTTCCAAGTGAACACTGGGAAGTGGTCAGGTGAGCCAATGATTGGGGCCCTGTCAACAGCTGATGGTGATCTAGTGCAGTGTTTGGCAAACTGTGGCTCACAAGCCACATGTGGCTCTTTGGCCTCTTGAGTTTTTAGCAAAGTCTAGCTTAGAAGTATCCTAATTAAGTTAATAACAATGTACCTACCTATATAGTTTAAGTTTAAGAAATTTGGCTCTCAAAGAAATTTCAAGTATTGTTCTGTTGATAATTTGGCTCTGTTGACTAATGAGTTTGTTGACCACTGGTCTAGTGATAGGCTTGCAGACCCTCTTTGTAGGAGGGTCACAAGGGTACAAAAAAGATCCACTTCCCCATGGTCCAGACCATGGATGGCATTAGAAAGGTAACCATCCTCAAGGACGTGTGTTCCCATAGAGTGAGGCTGAAAGCCAGACCTAAGGGCCTCACTACCCATAAGTGACACTGTGGGGCAAGGAGTTGGTCTCCTTAAGGGAAAGTTTTTTAAGCGGTTTACAGAACTCTGGCTCACATGCAGGGCTGTCTGTGTTGAAAGCCATTTGAGGGTTAGATGCCCCCATAGTAATGCATAATCCTGAGGCAGATGGTCCCCTCATAGCTTTTTTGAAGGAGAGCTGTCATCCTGTTTCTTGCTACCCTCCCCACGGGATTGGAGGCAGGCTATGAGAAGAAGATAATCTGGGACTGTGGGTTTTAGGCCCTTAACCCAACTTCCAGTGATTTGGGAAGTCCACCCCCTGCCTGAAGAGATAAGAAGTCCAGCCAGTGTGGCCCAGTGCTCAGGTGAACAAAGGGCGGTTCCTGGAAAACAAGAATGAAAGCCCAGGTGGCCAGCTGATTGTTGGTCAGGTGAGCTATGGCCTGGGGCATACCCAGAAGTGAGCTGGTTGCTCAGGGCCGTGGGAAAGATGTCAGGTGGCAGGTCAACTTTGTTATGTAATCGGAAGGAGGGGCCAGGTTTCAGCTGGAAGTTAATCACATGAGCCAGGACCTTGGGAATACCCAGATGTGATCATGTGTGCCAGGGGTGGTGGGTTCCAGTGACCAGCAGGACCTGGTTATGTCATCATGGTCAAGGGCCTGGTGCCAGCCCAAATTTGTTTAGATGAGTCAGGGCCTCAGGAAAACCCCGATGTGATCACATGAACCAGTGGCAGTGCGATCTGGTGGCCAACTGGACCTGGTTGCATCGTTAGGTGGAGGGGCCAGGTGGATAGCCTGAAGCTGTGATGTGTGGATCAGTGCTCACATGAACAGGGGGAATTTTCTCAAAAACAAGACCATTTAGCATTTCTTTCAGTGCTGGTTTGGTGTTGTTAAATTCCCTTATCCTTTAGTCTGTTAAGCTCCTGATTTCCCCCTCAATTTTGATTGATATCCTTGCTGGGTACAGTATTCTTGGATTCAGACCCTTCCTTTTCATCACTTTGTATATTTCATTCCATTCCTTTCTGGCATTTTGTGTTCCTGTTGAGAAATCAATTGCTAGGCTGATGGGGGATCCTTTTAGGTAACTTTCTGTCTCTGGCCACTTTTAATATTCTTCCTTTCTTATTGATGTTTTACAATCGTATATAATAAAAGCCTAATATGCTAAGTGTTTGGCCATTTAGTCAGCTTTTCAACCAATCAAAGTGTAGTTTCCTAATGATATTCTAAGGCCACACAACCGGTCACTATGACATCCACTGACCACAGAAGATGCTGACCAGTCACTATGTTACGCCCTGATCACCAGGGGACAGATGCTGTAACTGATAGTTTAGCTTGCTGCTGGGGTCTGGCTTATCAGGAGCGAGCAGACAGGCCAGACATGCCCTGGAACTTACCCACAGTCTATCTTCAGCTGGCCAACATCCTGTGTCACTCATCAATTCCGATGGTGCATCAGTCGGGTCCCTTGGCCTTGTCTGTGCCCTCTTTCAATTCAGGATCTTGGGGAATGTTGGAGAGCTGAATTAGGCCCAAAAGCAGAGTGACCAGTCATGATGACACACAATGACAATGATCGAATAGATTTTCAATATGGAAGATGTCCCCTGGTAATCAGTGAGCCCCCACAGGGGGAGCACCACTCAGCCAGAAGCCAGGCTAATGACTGGCGAGTATAGCAGCTGTGGCAGAAGCCTCTCTCACTTCGATGGCAGTGCTAAGGAGCCTCTCTTACCTCCATAGGCAATGCCATCAGTTGGACATTTCTCCATGAGCTCTGGGACTGTGAGAGGGCCTAGGCTGGCCTGATATACTCCCCCCACCTTTTCCCCATTGCACGAATTTTGTGCACAAGGTTTCTACTTTAATTATAATGTGCCTTGGTGTTAGTTTTGGGGGTTCATTTTCTTTAAGACACTGTGAGTTTGTTGGATTTAAATTTTTCTTCCCTATATCCAGGAAGCTTTCTGCCATTATTTCTTCAAACAGGTTTTCTATTGCTTGCTAAGTTTTCTCTCCTCTGACACTCCTATTATGTGGAAGTTGTTTTGTTTCATGTCCCAAAGTTCCCTTAGGCTCTCCTCATGTTTTTCAAGATTTTTTTTCCAGGATTTTTCTGTGCTTGAGATTTTTTTCTACCTTGTCTTCTAGCTCACAGTTGCAGTCCTCTGCTTCTTCTAGTCTACTCTTGATGCTTTCTATTTAATTCTTTATAACATCAATGTCATTTTTCATTTCTTTTTGGTTCTTCATTTCCTCATGGTTCTAACATATAGAGTTGAATTTGTCTTCCATTCTTTTCAGTGATCTTATGACCATTTCTCTGAATTTTTTTCTCTGACATATTGCCTGCCTCTATTTTTAATATTTTCTTTTATGGTGATGCCTCCTTTTCTTTCATTTGTGGGCTGTTTCTTTGATTCCCCATGATCTCTCTTCTCCGGGTGTCCGGTTATGTAGCTCTCTCCTTTTCTATGTGAAATCTGACCTCCCAAGACAACACTTTGCTTATATATATATAGTAATAGAGGTATAATATAAAAATTATAGTAACTTTAAAAAATATATATTTTATTGATTTTTTACAGATGAATGGACAGGGATAGAGAGATAGAAACATCGATGAGAAACAAATATCAATCAGCTGCCTCCTGCACACTCCCTACTGGGTATGTGCCCACAACCAAGGTATATGCCCTTGACTGGAATCAAGCCTGGAATCCATAAGTCTGCAGGCTGATACTCTATCAACTGAGCCAAAACAGGACAAATTATGGTAACTTTTTATAGTAGGTGACAACTAATTTTCCTTGAATAGCCACGTGAAAAGAAAGGAAGGGTCCCACCAACTTCTTATATCCATAGTTTATAAAGGTTGTAGCTCCGGTGACCTGATATCCCCTCTGATTCATCAATATTCTTTTTAGAATTGGTTACTATAGTGACTACCATGGCCCTCCTCCCTCACTGTACTCTTAACCCTTTTGCACTTTCTTACTTCTTTATTTTATAAATATAGAATTTTTTTTAGCTATTTGTAGTTACCTTGTCATATGGAAATATACCTGTAGCTGCTCCCTTGTCTTATGGATATGTATCTTCTTCCTGTCTGTAGCTAGTCTCTTCCCGCCCCCCATGGACCTCAATTCTAAAAATTCCCTAAATCTGCCAATGTTTCCCTAAAATTACTGTTTCAGTCTTCCCTATGATTAGGAAACTCTAACTGCCATTGTGGATAGGGGGTGCCACATATTTCTGGCTGCTTTTTTTCTGGTAAAGGGATCATAGTTTATGGCAGCAGTCTGGGTCCCAGTGTAAGTGAGTGGTCTAAGGGTCCATGGAAAATGGGTGTAACAGCCATTATTTGCTGTTCAATGCAGAGGATCAGGAGTAGTTTTAGGGCTTCTGAATGGAAGGATATGAAATATATCAAAGATTAAACAAGCAATAGTTTAAGATAATTTAAAAAATAGTATAAACCAAGGTCTGCAAAAGGGAGTTAGCTTATATATCTTTATAGCTAAGCTATTTGCAGCAAGGAGTACTATTCATGGTACAGACTTTGCTCTGCTGAAACATGGGCTTTTATGACAATAAACATATGTAGTGGATTGAGAAGTGATCTGGCCTGGTTGGTGGTCTTGGCAGTATAAGTTGTCACACAGACTAAGATTTAACACATTTTATTCTGAAAGTGATGTGGGAGATATATATACAATTGAGATTATTCAAACTTGAATTGCTCTGCTTATAATATACGTAGTTAGGAATTTGGGGAGCCAATGTGGCTGAAATATTTGCTACATTAGGTGTTGTATTGTGAATCAGCGAGCTTCACAAGACACCTTAAGTAGTCAATTAGTTAGGAGTCATCTTTATTGACTGCAGGTTCAGAGCAGATTACCTCTGTCAAATTCAGAACAAACATAGGAGGTAGACTTTCCTTTTTTATCATTCTAGTTTTTTGTTTAAGTTATTTTTGCAGACAGCTTGTAACCTTGAGTACATACCATATCTATAAAGATAATTGAAACCTTGAATATCATATGATATTTGTATAGGCACCTGGCATCAATAGCAGAAAATTAGATAAATAGCTTTCAAGGTCACACAATGACATTTATATTTTTTATTCAAGCAAAAAACAAAATGATTTTATAGTCTAAAAATAACAGAGTTGATCTACAGAATAGAAGACAAAGAATAACAGAGTAGTTCAAAGAGCAGTATTAAACATCAGTTTTTCCATAAGAGAGATCCCTATGCTTCATAGACATATAAAAAAGGGTGTTATAAGTGGGAGCATCTTATGGGGTCCTAGCAAGGGAAGAAGTCTCCTCCAGGTACCAGCCTTGGGTTTAGATGCCACTTATAAAAAGAATAAGAATTATTCAAAATATGAAAGCATTGTCTATCTATAAATACCAGAGTATGTTACTTATCTGCCACTCTTTGACATCCCAGGATGCCTTTGAAGGAGAATTTCAAGTCCTTCAGAGGCTCACATGAGTAGATATTTGGTGATCTAGTTGATGGCAATGTAGCTTCATCTGATGGGGAAAATAAGACATTTTGGGGGGTGGCAATATGAACCTGTGCCAGTAACCTAATGTATATTTTTGGTAGCCTATACTTAGTAACTACCCCTTTCTCCACAATCTGCTCTCATAAGACCTGTTTTCCTAATTACTCCCAATTTACAAAGGGACCAAAAACAAAGAATATAGCTTAGCTACAGGGGAGTTCACTGACACTACCCAGACTAGGTATTTAGATACAATCCAACTTTCCCTTCTAGCTGACTCAGGAGGGGTTATGGAAGCCCACCACAAAAGCCTGGTAGTTAGGAAACAGATATAATATAATGAAACTGAATTATATAAAGAGAAAGCTTCCTCCATATTGGCTTACTCAGTATTTGGATAACTGACCCCCTGAGTGACTGTATCAGGACATGTGAAACATCTCAAAATAAATGGGGTTATGCTGGACCTCCATGTGCTCTCTGTATTTTTTGGTCACTTGGTAAAATCTAAAACATGTCCTCCTGTGATGGCATTCAAGGGTCACTGGAGACAGACAGATCTAGGAGTCGATGCTGCTGACCTGTTGGGAGAATGAAAGACTGTGCCTGTAAAAGGGCTTTTTGTGTTGTTTTAAGGCCTGCCCAAATAAATGAGGATTATTCCTGAAAGCTCTGGGGCAGTATTGTCCATGTTAGCTGATGGCTTTGATTATTGGGATCTTTGTAAAGCAAAAAGGGACTGAGTTAGGAGAAATGAAGAAAGGAATATATAGTGGTACCTCGAGATATTTTTGAGATACGAGCCGTTGAGCGAGCGATTTTTGCTTTGAAATATAAGCAACACTTGAGATAGAAGTAATTGCGTGGATTGGCCAGCTGCACAGGACCCACCAGTTTACCGCGACTGGAGCGTCTCATAGTTTCCCACACCTCAAGGTTATGGAACGAATTAAACTCGTATCTCGAGGTATCACTGTGTGTATATATATACATATACACACATACATATATATAGCATCCTTGGGATTTAGTACTATAAACCACTTTGTGTTTTCCAGAATTTGAGCAAGTAAATCATAAGGAATAGGAACAATTGGCTGGATAGGAATCACATCCTTATTTAGTAGTTATAATTCCTGAAATATGTCTCCTCCTTTATTAGGTTCCTGTACCCCTAAGATTGGGGTATTGTAAGGACTATGACAAGGTTTCAATAAATCTTGGGCTTCTTTGACAGATTACTTATTAGAATTTTGAATCCTTCTAGAACCTTAGGGTTGAAAGGACATTGTTTCTGATGTAAATATGAGGCTTTTTGCAGGATCAGGAAGGCAAGGGAATTGAACAGTTTATCCCAGCAATGAGCTAAAGGCTGAGAAAAAGATCTATTTCTTGGCTTTCCAGACCTGACTATAACAATTACAGCCTTGGCTTTCCAGACATGACTATAACAACTACAGCCTCTGAGGATGATTTACCAGGTCTTGGGAGGAGTACAGGGAAGGTGGCTTCAGCATCGAGCAAGAAATTAATTTCCGTGTCCTCCACTGTCATGCCTACCTAGGACTCCTTGGTGTGATGACCGTACTCTGAAGAGCTGAATTGGGATACACTGAGCCCTGTCATTCCTAGGTTGCCATATGTACCTTGCTCTTCCATTTTTTGGAAAGTTTACTCTGTCCTCATCCATGTATTTACTTCAGCCCCCTTCCTCTACCTAAAGTTTTCTTGCTACTATCTGTGCCCCTAATGGTCTCTACTTACATGGACCAGAGGCTGTTCTTGTAAGACTCTCCTTCAATTATTATTTGTAATATTATTTCATTGAATACTATTACATGCCATGTTGATCAATGGCAGTGCCTGTTGCTCACTTCTGTGGTCCTTCATTAATATCCTGGAGATTCAGATTTTATATACTTGTATAATACATGGTACAAAGATAACCCTGTTTGTTTGTTTTTTACATGATGAAGATGCAAGTTGTTCTCAGTTAAAGCTTGGCACTTCTTAGTGGCAACTGGGGGAAGTTATGTAATAAGTGCTGTGTTGATTCTGCATGTGACCAACAGTGTTTAGCTGCAGGAGCCCCTGACCACAGCTCATTTGTACATTTTCTTTCCCATACTTGATTCTTTTCTGACTTGTCTTTAACCTGCCTATTGGGTACTTTCTCCTTTGTGGCTTTTTTATATCACCTATCCCTCTGCATTGCTCTCCCTGCAATATTCTACCACATGGTCTTGCACATGTTTTATGAGGTGCACATATATGTGTAAATAGTATCCAAACACCTGAGGATCTTTTATGTATTTACATAGAATAAGACATAACCAGCCTTCTGAATAGCTTACCAGTTTCACCAACAGAGAAACACGCTGGACTCACTTAGCAGAAGAATGAGATTTACACCCTGATTTCTTTCAGGTGGTACTTGCCATGTCTGGATCATATTTCTGGTGATTCGTTTTCCCATTTTTTATCTTCAAATGCCTAGAATTTGAGAGCAACCTCTTGTTACTATTTCCTGCAGAGCTCTTATTTTTGGACAATTGCATGGAGCTAATGTATTATGTGGAATATACATTTATATCAGAACTTCCCACACATCACAGTCGATATTCATTTCCTTTTCATTCTGTTATTAGGCTATTATCCTGAAATGGAAGATACAGTGGTGCCTATTGAATAGAGTGTATCTGTAGAAGAAGAGTTACAGGTCAGGGCTTCTAAGACAGCTTCACCAACAAGCAGTCCCTACTGTGTTCTTGATGTTTTTTTCTCAGTGTTAAAAGATAGTCTCCATCTGACTAAGTTACCAGCAGCATTCTTCTTGCAGAAAGGCTTCTTCAGTGCTGCATGTGTGAGAGATACCTCTTTGAGTGTAAATCCCATGAGCAACAGTGGAGTGCTAGTGAAGAGGAACCCTGTGGGAAAAAGGTGGACAGGGCTTCAGTTGAGTCCGGAATCATCTTGAATTTATCTTGAGTGTCTTCAACTGGTAGGGAGGTGAGGGAAGATTTCCCAGGCACCTAATTTCCTGTTTAGCACCAGGCAATTTTTAACAGTGAGGATTCACACATTGGTAATGATATTTCATGGTAATGTATTGGTTGAATTTGTTTGCACTAAAGTTGGAAATGAGAAAATGGTGTCAGGCACAAATAGACAGTTGTTTAATATCAGAATATCTGCTCTAGAGAAATGAATTATGAGTGTAACAAAAGTGGGAAATATTTTAGACAAATCTTTAACCTCAGTGAGAATTCATATTTCAGTAATGCCCTATGAGTGGATTAGTTTTTGGAATTTCTTGAGTGCAGTGCTCTCACTAATTAAACACCAGATAATTCAACTGGATAAGAGCCAAATGAGTATAGTGATTTAGGGAAGGCCTCTTCTGAACATTATGCAGAAATAATAAAAGGGCTGTGGCTTATGATATATTGTATACAGACACTCTTGAAACATCCATAGCTGTTTTCTCTGCCTGAAGTCATTGCCCGAAAAAAATCATCTAACAGTTTACTGAATTCCCCTGACCCATTTAGGGTGTTCACCTCAATGTTTCCTCAACAGGCAAGACCTCAAAGCTAGAGGGAGGAGTTCCCTGTAACCAGTCTTAGATATGTGTTTTGGAACCAGTCTGCATTCCTGTTGATTCTGATGGCAATAGACTTGACTTCCTTCCAATATTTTTTTGCTCCTGAGACAAGACTAATCATCAAAAGAAATTAGGAGATGATAGAACCCGTATCTAGTCATCATTTTAATTTACTAACAAGAGGGGATTATATATGTTTTATTTGGGAGTACTTTTTAAGGCTTTATTTAGGAAGGTTTATGATTGATATTTAATAAAATCCATTATTCTAATGTATACTATTTGTTGATCTTGGACATATAAAATTATTAACAGTCTCATGTAAAAAAGGCTTATCTGTCACATACATATAGGTTAGAGTAGCAGTTGATTTACAGATGTGAATATGCAAAACATTAGTTTATTCTGCTTTCAAAAAAATTAAATGCTTTATATATTATAATGTTTTTAAAATATTTTATTGACTTTTTATAAAGAGAGGAAGGGAGAGAGAAATGGTGATATGAGAAAGAAACATTAAACTGCTACCTCATGCACACCACTTCCAAAGCATCCAGGCAGGCATATGGCCGGACCTAGAAAGAAACCATTAACCTTTCAGAGCAGGGGATGTTGCTCAGGCAACTGAGGCACACTGGCCAGAGAAGAGTTTGTACTTATATTTTTATTTTTAATTATTGAAGTAATATCCATAAACCTTCTTTTGCCACAACGTATATTTATCTCCTGCCCTTTCACAATCTCTCTCCCTTCACCTGTTCTAAATGCATTCATTGATTTCACTTCTTTTACAATATCAGGATATATATTGTACATGAAATTCAAGCATGGAAGAGGGTCCCTCAGCCTGGCCTGCAACCTCTCCAGTCTCTGACCCCTGAGTTTAGTACAGTTGGCTCCTAACTGCTTGTCTGCCTATTGGCCTGATTGCCCCCTAACCACTCCCCTGCCAGCTATAGGCCTTCAATTGCCCTATCCCCTGCCAGCCTGATGGCCCCCAACTGGCCTCCCTTGCCAACCTGATGGTACACCAGTGCCCTCCCTTGCTGGCCTGATGGCCTCTAATCACCTCTGTCTCAGATCCCACCACTGTGGCTTTGTCCAAACAAAAGTCTAATGTGCAGACAATGTCCGGTCACCTGGACTAATTAGCATTAATGACTCTTTTGTGTGTGTGTGTGTGTGTGTGTGTGTGTGTGTGTGTGTGTGTATGGCTAAGCGACTGTCCAACTGACTGACCAACGGACTGGCCAGGATGTCTAATGTGCACTGACCACCAGAGGGAAGATACTCTATGAAGGAACTGCTGAGTGACAGAAACTTTGCAGAATGCCCTCAGCGGATGTCAGAGAGCTGATTTCGACCTGATCTCCACAGGCCATGTTGAGTGATCCCAACTATGCCAGAGGGATTCCACTCACTCCACGGACTCCATTGAGCCAAGGTGCCAGCCCAGGTGCAGCTGTCTGGGAAGGGACCAAGGGAGGTTGGCCCCAGGGCATGTCAAGCCCATCTTGCCCAGTCCTGCCCCACCAGCCACTTTCTAATTAATTTCTTTTCAGTGTGCACATATCTGTACACCGGGCCACTAATATTTTTGATAATTTTGAAGCACTGTAAGTTCTGTACTCTTTAACAAATACCGATTTCCTTCATGCTCCTCAGTTATTTTGAGATTGAATGTTAATGATTATGTAAATTATTGTTTTTTTATTCCTGAGTATTATTGTGTTCTATGTGTAACAACTTTATCTATGATCTGTCTATGGTTTTTGTTATCCAGGTTTGGAGTATTATAAATTTTGTGGGAACACAGGGTTCAGTTTTTCATATAGGTGTATATTTTACTCATGGGATTGTTTCAGTATAGGTGAGTGTTTTACTTTTTAAGACATGCAGAAATTTGATGTAAATGGTTCTTCCTTTTGCCTTCCTAGCCACCCATATTAATGAAAATTCTAGTTTTTCTGAAATCCTGCCACCAAATGCAAAATATATATTTGCTTATTTTTAATCATTTACTTCATATTTGGTTTGAGTTCAGCAATTCATTCATTTACTGTGTAAGTAAGGTCACTTGGATCTGCAAGCCACTGATTTACAGTTTCAGGTCAGATTTTACATTTTTCTTTCTCTGTATTTTTAATAATAACAATGTGTTGTTCAAGTTTTAACCTAATACTTTAAAGTTCTCTTCTGGCAAACTCTTCTGACATTTGTGAAGCAAGCAAAAAAGGATCCACACTGATCCTTTTCAGACTTCCTCCACACATCATATTCCACTTTCATTTTCACTAAGTCCACCAAACTGTTCTCAAATTCAAATTATTCTTAAATCTTGTAATACCACACGTTTTTGTTAATCAACTTCCTTGGCAGCTTATACTTTACATAATAATTCATGATCCTTTTTTGCTAAGAACACTCTGGTGTTCAACAGCTGATTTGAGAATTTCGTTATCTGACTGTAACCCGTTCACTTTGCATCTTCTTTCTTTCTCTTCACTCTTTAGCTCCTGCTGTTCCAGTTTGATGTCTGTTATTTCTAATTTGTTTGATGGTTTAAGTTCCTTTATGGGTCAATGCATTTATTTCCCATTCAGCTTTATGTAATTTACTGAATAGAACAGTATTTTGTTCTTTGTTTGATTTTAGCTCTTTTTTCTAAGCATTCAGCCTTCAGTCTGACTGTTTTGAAGTCTCCAGGGATCTGATTGCAGCTTGCATCTCAACTATTGCACCTGAATTCCTTGGACATTTTCTATCTGAGCACTGGAATTCTCTTTTACACCACTAAATTCTGCTGCTTCAGCATCTAACCCTTAATTTCTGAACCAAATGGACATTTTCTCAAATAAGTTGCTCCACTCATTTGCTAACTCTTGAGAGATCAAGTCTAAGCAGCTGATTATGTAGTTATTCTTTATCTTTCTCCAGTATTGCAATCTCTGATTCATACTTTTCCTTTTCTTCTAAAATACATGCAAGTTCTTCTTTCTGGTATTTGAACTCTGATTTGAGAAACTTATTATATTCAGTCTATATTTTTCAACTTCTTCATCCAGATTCCTAAAATGCTCTCTCATTAATTTCTAATTCTCATTGTATTTTGGCTCTGAACAATTCCAAGCTTCGTGGAATTATTACTTGCAGTTTTCTTTCCTCTAAGTCTTTAATTTTCCTAATAATGCCTCTCTTAGTTCTTCAAAGTAGAATTTTTCAGCTAGAATTTTTCCTGATTAGTTTGCTTTTCATTCAGCAGGCACTTGAGTTTATTTTGTGACTTTGTGCACTCAGCTTTCAACTTGTTGTATTCAATTCCCATAGTGACAGTTAGTTTTATGATGTTCACATCATTATCTTTCATCAGTTAACATCGCTTGTACCACAAGATGAGAATCTGTCAGTCCACTTTCTCCAGCAGGAGGACAAATGGTGAGAAGAGTGTTTATATTGGTGGGTAAGCTGACAACAAAGTGAAAATAAGTTCTTGTTTTCTTATTGTCTTAGTTTTCTTTCCAAGATTATTTTCCACTTCCTTCTTGCTAAGATATGTCTTTGGGCAGCCACACTATTCCAGACTCTCATTCAGCCTTGCAAGGTACAGACACAAAACTAGCACCGTTCTGATGTTCTGCAGTGGGGCTGCCTCTCCAGGGGTGCAGGGTCAGCCCTGTACCTCCTCAGGTGGGGACAGCACCTCAGCCCACTGCCCTCAGCCCATGCAGTCCTAGGGGTGGCCAGGATTGATGGTTCTTGGCACTAGAGAAGCAGAAAGTCCCGCCCCTTTGTCTAATGTTTAATGTTTATAAATTGGCCCAGAAAGTAGTTCAATGTTAATTTGTTTTGAATCTATTTTTCTTAATTTTTTCTTTTCACTGTTATTAAGAGAAAGGGAGGGGAGAGGTAGAGAATGTTAGAAACATTGATGAGAGAGAAATATCAGTCAGCTGCCTCCTGCACACTTTCTACTGGGGATGTGCCTGCAACCAGTGTACATGCCCCTGACCCTAATCGAACCTAGGACTCTACAGTCCGCAGGCCAAAGTTCTATCTACTGAGCCAAACCTGTTAGGGCTAAATCCATTTTTCTAAGGAATTTTTATGGAAAACATTTCTTCATACATTTATTTATACTGTATTTATCTATTTTTTTAAATGTCTGGTCAGAAACTTTTGCCAATTTTTAAAATGAATTTATGATTTAACCAATAAGAGGAGACTTCAGCACCTAAGACATTTGTTTTCACCTCACTCGTTCCTCAAGAACGCAACTGTCTTCTTTGCCATTTGGGACTATATGTTTTGAATACTGGAAGGAAAATTGTTTTTCTTAAATTCTATCCTATGGACAATTTAAAGCCCACTTGCATGATACAGTTATAAATTTAATGCACTAACATTCTCCACCATTTCTTTTAGTTAAAGCATTGAGTAGTACATTAAGTGAAGTTAATCTTTGTAGTTTTTGTCAATTTCTCTGGTATAAATAGTCTCATCATTGTTAGTTTCAGGCTTCCAAAATGATCACACTTAACTTAGCCTGATTAGAAATTTCAGTAGCAAATCATTGTATTTTATTTACAACTTACTGACACAGTAGGTACAAATATGCTCAAGAACAATCATGATAAAATAATAAAATAAGGGGAAGTGTCACGTTTTAAACATTTTTAAAACTTTGTTTTAAGTGTAATTGATTTAAAACATATATTCAAAAATATATTACTATTTATTTCAGAGAAAAAGATATAGAGAAAGATAGAATCAACAGTGATGAAAGAAAATCACTGATTGGTTGCTTTCTGATTGCCCCACAATGGGGGTGCAACCTACCAATCAGAGCATGTGTTATGACTGGAAATCAAACCTTAACACCCAGGTTCATAAGTCAATACTAAACCACTGACCCACACTGGCCAGGCACCCCTAAGCCTTTCAGAAATCCCACTTGCCCTGTCTGGTTTAGCTTAGTGGAGAGAGCATTGGCCTGAGAACTGAGGTCCCAGGTTCAATTCTGCTCAAGGGTATGTTCCTTGGTTGTTGACATCTCTCCAGTAGGAGGTGTGCAGGAGGCAGTTGATCGATATTTCTAACTCTATCCCTATCCGATCCTTCCTGTAACAATATCTATAAAAATATATTTAAAAAGGAAAAGAAAAGAAAGGAAAGGAAAAGAAAGGAAAGGAAAAGAAAGGAAAAGAAATCCCACTTGACCTGAAACCAGAGCAGCTATGAACAGCAACAGCTCATCCTAGACTTTTCTTTGCTGGAAGCTTTTGATGACTGCTTCAATTTTCTCCTTAGTTTTAGCCTCTTGAGATTTTTTCATTCTTCTTGGTTGACTATTGGGAGGTCAGATTTTTCTAGGAATATGTCCATTTCCTCTAGGTTGTTTAGTTTGTTGGAGTAGAGTTGTTCATAGTATTTTATTTTATTTTTTAATGATCTCTTGTATTTCTGTTGGATCTATTATTTTGCCCCTTTAATTTCTGATTTTGTTTATTTGTGTCCTCTCTCTCTGCTTCTTGGTGAGCCTGGCAAGAGGATCATTAATCTTGTTTATTATTTCAAAGAATCAGCTCTTGGTTTCATTGATCTTTTTGTTTTGTTTTATTTTGTTTTGGGGTTTTTATGTCAGTTATTTCTGTTCTGATCTTTATTATCTCCTTCCTTCTGCTCACTCTGGGCTTATCTTGATTCTCTAATTTTTTAAGTTGTAGAGTTAGATAATTTATTACCAGTTTTCTTTTTTTCTTTTTTAAATAGACCTGTAATGCTATCAACTTCTGTATTAAGACTACTGTCACTGTGTTCTATAGGTTTTACATTGTTGTGTTTTCATTGTCATTCATTTTCAGGATGTTTTTAATTTCTTTTTTGATCTCTTTGGTAACATAATCATTGTTTAATAGCATGCTATTCAGCCTCCAAGTGTTGCATTATTTTTATTTTTGTTGATGCTTGATATATCTATCTTCTTAAATTTAGAGAGGTTTTGCCTGTGACCCAATATGTGGTCTATCTTTGAAAATGTTCCATGTGCACTTGAGAAGAATGTATATTCTGTATTTTTGGGATGAAATGTTCTGAAGATGTCGATTAAGTCCATCTGATCCAGTGAGTTATTTAGTATTGCTGTTTCTTGCTGATTTTTTGTTTAGAGAATTTATGCAGTGATGTCAGTGGGGTATAAAAATCCTCTAGTACAATTCCATCACTGTCTATCTCTCCCTTTATATCTATCAGCATTTTTTATGTAATTGGTTGTTCCTCCATTGGGTGTATATATGTTTATCAGAGTTATATCCTCTTGTATCAAACACTTTGCCTTCCTTATCTCTTGTTAGGCCTTCACTCTAATGTCAATTAGTCAAATATAACTATTGATACCGCAGCTTTTTATTTTTATTTTCTTGAAAGATATTTTTCAATCCCTTGTTTGTGGTTCTGTGTTCTTCTTGGACTTGTAAATCTATTTCTTTCACCAGGTGGGGGAAGTTTTCAGTCATTATTTCTTGAAGTAAGTTTGCAGTATCTTGTTCTCTCTCTTCTGGCATCCCCATAATTCTGATATTGGTACACTTGAACTTGTCCCAGAGGCTCTTTACACTTCCAATTTGTGGATTCTTTTTCTTTTCTGGTTGAGTGTTTTCTGCTTCTTCTTATTTCAAATCTTTGACTTGATTCTTGTGTTTCTCTAGTCTCATGTTAGGTCTCTGTATAATATTTTTTATTTCTTTCAGTATATGTTTAATTTCTAGTTGGTCCTTTTTCATCTTTTGGGTCTTAACTTATCCACCTTTTCTAGGAAATTCTTGAAAAACCTTATAACCATGGTTTTGAGCTATATGCCCAGTAATTTTTTTTTTCCATTTCTTTCACTTGTGATCTGTTCCTTTTCTCCACATTTCGCTGCTTTTCTGAGTTGGTAGAATTTCTCTGTGTGCTAGGTGTCCAATATGGCTCAATAGCTCTGCCTCACTAATTACTTGAGGTGGACTCTCTTGGTGAACCCCTCTGTGGACTGTGTGTACAGCCTTATTGTAGTTAAGTTTAGACTCTTGTTGGTATCACTGGAGGGAATTAACTTCCAAGCCAATTGGTTGTGCAGATCAGCCCTTTCTACACAGGGAGAATTTCTGTGCTGGAGTCCACCTTATGATACAAGACTGGCAAAATTGCAAAAGACTTTGTGTTCTGCTTGGATGGGGCAGAACCTCAGGTCTGAGCACAGAGCCTTTGCTTTCCATCAGCCCTGCCTTATGCAGCCTCTGTGTTGCACTGTCCCTAATCACTGAAGCCCTCTCTATGCACTTGCACTTGCACACCTCTAGACCTCTACCTTTGGGCTCTCCTGAGTTTCTGTGCATTCTGGGGACCTG
This sequence comes from Lasiurus borealis, assembly GCA_004026805.1. Lineage (NCBI taxonomy): Eukaryota > Metazoa > Chordata > Mammalia > Chiroptera > Vespertilionidae > Lasiurus > Lasiurus borealis. The sequence goes on from PVJN01011766.1 coordinate 36,072, forward strand.
TATGTACCTGGGTCTCCAGGGTCTTACCTGAAACTGGGTTTCAGTGCAGTCGGAAGTGAATTTCAGTGCAGTTGAGAGCTTTGGTTTTCTTCCTGCTAGAGTAAGAGAGTGGCACAATCAGCAGTCATCCCTCTGTGTGCACACTTGTGTATTGCACCTCCGTATCTCTGCCTTTCATGGCTCCCCTAAGTTTCTGTGAACTCCCTTTTCACAACAGTCTAGACTCCACCCATATGATTCTCGCCTGGAATTGGGGTTCAGTGCAGTTGGAACTGGGGTTCAGTGCCGACGGGTGTTTCCATCTCCCTCCCTCAAGAGCAGTGGTTCTCAACCTTCCTAATGCCACAACCCTTTAATACAGTTCTTCATGTTGTGGTGATCCCCAACCATAAAATTATTTTTGTTGCTACTTCATAACTGTAATTTGCTACTGTTATGAACCTTAATGTAAATATCTGTGTTTTTTGATGGTCTTAGGAGACCCTGCTAGCTGTTCGCGACCCACAGGTTGAGAACCGCTGCCCTAGAGGAATCCAGTAAGGCCCACCACTGCCTGTCCTCTTCACGTGCATGTCTCCTTACCTCAGCTTTTTGCAGCTTCTCTGAGTCTCTGTGAGACCCTCTCTTGCCTTCTAATTGTAGATTTTTCACTCAGCCAGCTTTCCATGGTTCTGGATGTTGTCCGTTCTGTCTTTTGGCTGTAGTTTTGAAATTGTTGTGTGAAGTATCAGTTTAGGTGTTCACCTATGCTGCCATCTTGGTTTTTCCCCAATTGAAGCATTTAGGCCATTGACATTTAAAGTTATTATTGAAAGGTACTTGTTTCTACCTATTTTTTTATGTTTCTCATTTTTTTTTATTGTGTTACATGTATACATATCTCCCCATTGCCCTCCATCCTCCCAGGTATACCCCAATCCCCCAGTGTCTTGTATTCATTGGTTATGCTTATATGCATGCATATAAATCGTTTGTTTGATCTCTTTGTGCCCGTTTTCCATCTTGCCTTTCTATTTTATGTTTTAACAAGAGTCCTTTTAGCATTTCTTGCATTGCCGGCATGGTAGAGATAAATTCCCTTAGTTGTTTTTTTTTTTTTGTTTTGTTTTGTTTTGTTTTGTTTTGTTTTGTTTTTGTTTGGTTTTAAGTCTTTGAACTTCCTGATTTACCCTTCAATTTTGAATGATATCCTTGCTGGGTAGAGTATTCTTTAAATTAGGTCTCCTGCTTTGCATCACTTTGTATACTTTCTTCCATTCCTTTCTGGCCTAATGTGTTTCTGTTGAGAAATCATTTTATAACCTAATGGGACATCTCTTGTATGTAATTTTCTGTCTCTCTCTTGTAGCCTTTAAGATTCTCTCTTTGTCATTGTTATTATGACATGTCTTTTGGAGTTCATCTTGTTTGGGACTCTCTGTGCTTGTGTAACATTTTTCTTCAAGTCAGGGAAGTTTTCTGACATTATTTCTGCCAATAGGTTTTATAAGGCATGCTCTTCTTCTTATTGTTCTGGCACCCCTAATATACACAAGATGCTTTGTGTCATGTTGTCCCAAAGATCCCTCAGGTTCTCTTTTTGTGTGTGTGTGATTTTTTTTTCTCTAACTGCAGTTCAGATTGGTTGTGTTTTCTGTCCCTGTCTTCTAATTTTCTCATTCAGTCCTCTTCTTCACCTAGTCTATTGTTGAAAGCTTCCATATTGTTTTTTTTTTTATTGTAGATATATTACTTATTATTTCTTCCTAATTCTTACATAGATTTCTGGTTTTCTCATCCATCCAGTTTATGAATTATACGACTCTTAAACTGAATTCTTTTTCTGACATATTACATGCCTCTGTTTCAATTAGTCCTGTTCCTGACAATTCATCTTTTTATTTCTTTTGGGGGTTGTTCTTCTGTCTCCCCATTTTTGCTCTCAACAAAGGATCTAGGTGTTGAGTTTCAGCTGTGGGCTTGGTGGTGAGTTGTGTGTTTATGGGCGGTAGCTGTTTCTCAGGCGGTCTTGTGCAGCAGATATTCCACAAGTGGTTGTGGGTGGTGGCTGCTCTCTAGACAGTCACAGTGTAGCCACTCCTCACATGGTCATAGGGTGGCAATTACTCATGTGGCAGCTTCTCCTCATGCAATTGTGGGCTGGCTTCTCCTGAAGGAGGTCATGGGGCAGCTGCTCCTCATGCGGTTGTGAGGAGGCTGCTTCTCATGTGCTCACTTGTTTGATGTTCCTGGAGGTGGGATTCGTAGGGTGGTTGCTTCTTGTGTGGTTTCAGGTGCTGGCTGCTTCTCCAGCAGTCACAGGCGCTGCTCAGGAAGCCCTGTGCTGCTATGTAAGGCTTGGCTGCTCAGTGCATGCCTGTTCTATTATTTTATGTTAAGGATTACTCAGAATACTTATTTCATCCCTTTGTTTTAAGCATGTCTCTGTCAAAATAAACTCTTTTGATGAAAACTGAAGCATTTTTGTGGCCTACATAAACTTAAACCTTGTTTATTAGCATTTAAGTTTGCTGTTCTTGGCACTGGAGAGGTATGGGGGTGGTGGTGTCTAGAAGCAATTTTCTAAAGAACATATATGCATAGCCTATGGACACAGAGAACAATGTGGTGAAGGCCAGGGTGAAGTGGCAGGGGCTGGGTGCAGGGGGGCAAGATACGGGCAACTGGGGGATATCTGTAATAGTGTCAATGATTAAAAATGTTTAAATGTTGCAATAGTTGACATAATAATTCTAGATCTATAAATTGGTCCTAAGTAGATATCAGAAATGTAGGCAAAGAATTAGGCAGTAATATAACCTATTTTCTAGTACTAAAAAGGGAAACTTAGATAGCTAACAATAAATGATTGTGTCAAAATGCTGCATTCTACTCAACCAGTGTGGCTCAGTGGTTGAGCATCAAGGTATGAAACTGGAGGTCGCAGTTCAATTCAGGTCAGGCTTCATCCTGAGTAGGTGGGCTGCAGGAGGCAGCCAATCAATGATTCTCTTTCATTATTGTTCCCTCTTCATTCCAATCTGAAATGAATCAAAAACACATTTTTAAAAAAGGTGCATCCATAAATAGAAATGATAGTTGTTTCAAATAACCTTTATAAAAGATAAGTTTATGTGAAAATATTGTTAAAAGGGGTACAAAATATTTTACATAAGTTTTTTCAATTCTCTCTCACATACACCTACACCTCCCCTGCCTACACACACAAACCAAACCCACACCCACACAGTAAATGTGTCTTAATAGACCTTCACTTCACTTATAACTCAGTTGAGCTCACTAATAGCTCATTCTCTGTATTTCTTCTGGGGTACTTGGAAAGATAAATCAGATTTTCAGTGGCATACTTACCAAGAGCCCATTATTTATTATCCGCTTAATACTCTGCCAAAGTTTATTTGATAATATATTACTGAGGAGTTCTGCTTTGTATTGAAAAGTATGCTTAACTCATTTGTGTGTGTGTGTGTGTGTGTGTGTGTGTGTGTGTGTGTGTGAAGATTTGTTGTAAAGGTTAAAGATAGCCTCGTAAAAGGGACTTAGAAACATTGTTTACTATACTCTAATTGTATATCATGAGAATACTGTCTTTTTAAAATTTTTTATTTATTTTTATACTTATCTGCCCATTGCACCCCCTCCCTCCCAGGCATACCCCAACCTCCCAGTGTCTATGTTCATTGGTTATGCTTATATGCGTGCATACAAGTCATTTGATTGATCTCTTATCTACCTCACCTAACTTTAATCTTCCTGCTGTAATTTCACAGTCTGTTTGAAGCTTTAACTGTCCTGTATCTGTCCTTTTGTTCATCAGTTTATAATATTCTTTATTATCCACAAATGAGTGAGATCATGTGATGCTTCTCCTTCATTGACTGGCTTATTTCACTAAGCATAAAGCTCTCCAGTTCCAACCAGATTGCTGCAAATGGTAAGAATTCCTTTTTTTAAAGGCAGCATAGAATTCCATTGTGTAGATGTACCACCGTTTTCTGATCCACTCATCTGCTGATGGGCACCTAGGCTGTTTCCAAATTGTAGCTATTGTAAATTGTGCTGCTATGAACATAGGGGTGCATAAATCCTTTCTGATTGGTGTTTGTGATTTCTTAGGATAAATTCCTAAGAGTGGGATTACAGGGTCAAATGGGAGATCCATTTTTAATTTTTTGAGGAAACTCCATACTGTTCTCCACAGTGGCTGCCCCAGTCTGCATTCCCACCAACAGTGCACAAGGGTTCCTTTTTCTCCACATCCTCGCCAACACTTGTCATTTATTGATTTGTTGATGATTGCCATTCTGACAGTTGTAAGATGGTATTATGTTGTCGTTTTGATTTGCATCTCTTGGATGATTAATGGCTTTGATCATGTTTTCATGTGTCTCTTGGCTTTCCTTCTGTCGTCTTTTGAAAAAGTTCTATTTAGATCCTTTGCCCATTTTTTTTTATTGTATCATTCATCTTCCTTTTATTAGGTTGTATAAGTTGGCTGTAGATTTTGGAGATTACACCTTTATCAGTGATAACATTTGCAAATATGTTCTTCCATATAGTGATCTTTCTTGTTGTTTTGTTGATGGTTTCTTTTGCTGTGCAAAAGCTTTTTATTTTGATGTAGTCCCATTTGTTTCTTTTTTCTTTAGCTTCTATTGCCTTTGGAGCAGTATCAGTGAAGAAGTTATTTCGGCATATATCTGAGATTGTGCTGCCTGTGGATTCCTCTAATATTTTTATGGCCTCCCTTCTAATGTTTAAATTCGTATCCATTTTGATTTTATTTTTGTATTTGGTGTAAGTTGGTGGTCCAGTTTCATTTTTTTTTTGCATGTATCTGTCCAATTTTCCCAACACCATTTATTAAAGAGGCTATCTTGGCTCCATTGAATGCTCATGCCTCCTTGAGCATAGTGGTTTGGGTAGATATCTGGGTTCTCTATTATATTCCATTGTTCTATATGTCTGTTTTTGTGCCAGTACCAGGCTGTTTTGAGAACAGTTGCTTTGTAGTATAGCTTGAAATCTGGTTTTGAGATCCCACCTATTTTATTTTTCTTTCTCAGAATTGCTGTAGCTATTTGTGGTCTTTATTTCCCCAGATGAATCCATGAAGAATTCTTTCTAGGTCTGTGAAATATGTCGTTGGTATTTTAATGGGTAGTGCGTTGAATCTGTAGATTGCTTTGGGTAGTATGGACATTTTAATGATGTTGATTCTCCCAATCCATGAGCATGGTATGCTCTTCCATCTGTTAACCTCTTCCTCTATCCCTTTTTTCAGTGTCCTGTAGTTTTCTGCATATAGGTCTTTTACACCTTTAGTTAGGTTTATTCCTAGGTATCTTAATTTTTTTTGGTGTGATGGTAAGTGGGATTGCTTTTTTAGTTTCTCTTTCTGTAATTTCACTATTAGTATATAGAAATGCCACAGACTTACTTCTTAGCATTAATTTTGTATCCTGATACATTGCCGAATTCATTAATTAAGTCAATTAGTTTTGGAATGGAGTCCTTTGGGTTTTTTAAGTACAATATCATGTCATCTGCAAATAAGGACAGCTTTACTTCTTCTTTTCCAATTTGGATGCCTTTTATTTCTTATTGTCTAATTGCAATGGCTAATACTTCCAGTACTATGTGGAACAGGAGAGGTGAGAGTGGGCATCCCTGTCTTGTTCCTGTTCTTAGGAGAAATGGTTTTATTTTTTTACCATTGAGTATGATGGTAGCTTTCGGTTTATCATATATGGCTTTTATGATGTTGAGGTATGTTCCTTCTATTCCCACTTTGCTGAGAGTTTTTATCAAGAAAGGGTGTTAGACTTTTTCAAATGCTTTTTCTGCATCAATTGATATGACTATGTGATTTTTATCTCTCAATTTGTTTATGTGATGTATCACATTTATTGATTTGCGGATATTGTGCGATCCCTGCATTCCTGGGAGGAATCCTGCTTGGTCATGGTGTATGATCTTTCTGATGTACTGTTGGATCCGATTTTCTGAAATTTTGTTGAGGATTTTGGCATCTATGTTCATGAGAGATATTGGCCTATAATTCTCTTTCCTTGTGTTGTCTTTATCTGGTTTTGGTATTAGGGTGATGCTGGCTTCATAGAAGGTGTTTGGAAGTGTACCTTCTTCTTGAATGTTTTTGAATAGTCTGAGGAGGATAGGTTTTAATTCTTCCATGAATGTTTGGTAAAACTCTCCTGTGTATCTATCTGGTCCCGGGCTTTTATTTGCTGGAAGCTTTTTGATGACTGCTTCAATTTCTTCCATAATTATTGGACTATTGAAATGTTTAGATTCCTCCTCGTTGAGGTTTGGAAGGTTACATTTTTCTAGGAAAATGTCCATTTCTTGCAGGTTGTCCAATTTGTTGGAATAGAGTTATTCATCGTATTTTTTAACAATCCTTTGTATTTCCATAGGGTCTTTTGTTATTTCTCCTCTTTCTTTTCTGATTTTGTTTATTTGGGTCTTCTCTCTTTGCTTCTTGGTGAGCCTGGCTAGAGTTCCATCAATCTTGATTATCCTTTCAAAGAACCTGCTCTTTGTTTTGATGATCTTTTGAATTGTTTCTTTGGTCTCCAAATTGTTTATCTCCGCTCTGATCTTCACTATTTCCTTCCGAGTACATTGGGCTTTTCTTGTTACTCTAATTCTAGCTCTTTGAGTTGTAGGTTTAGGTAATTTATTACCATTGTTTCCTGTTTTTTGCAATAGGCTTGTAGTTCCCTCTCGAGACTGCTTTCACTGTGTCCCATAAATTTTGTATTGTTGTGTTGTCATTGTCATTTGTTGCCATGATGTTTTTTATTTCTTCCTTGATCTCTCTGGTTACCCAGTTGTTGTTTAATAGCATGCTGTTTAGTCTCTATTTGTTTGATTTCTTTCTATGGCTTTTATTATAGTTGATTTCCAATTTTATGCCACTGTGGTCTGAGAAAATGCTTGATATGATTTCTACGTTCTTGAATTTGAAGAGACTTTTCTTATGAGCCAACATATGATCTGTCTTTGAAAATGACCCATGTGCACTGGAGAAGAATGTATATTCTGTGGCTTTTGGGTGAAATGTTCTGAAGATGACAATTAATTCCCTCTGGCCTATTGAGTCATTTAGGATTGATGTTTATTTGCTGATTTTTTGTTTAGAGGATTTGTCCAATGGTGACAGTGGGGTATTAAAGTTTCCTACTATGATTGTATTTCTGTCAATCTCTCCCTTAATATCCTCCAAGAGTTTTTTTTATGTATTTAGGTGCTCCTATATTGGGTGCATATATGTTTACCAGAGTTATTTCTTCTTGTTGGATTGTTCCCTTTAGTATTATGAAGTGACCTTCTTTATCTCTTATTATGTCCTTCACTTTGAGAACTAATTTGTCAGATATAAGTATTGCAACCCCAGCTTTGTTTTTCATTTCCATTTGCCTGAAATACCATTTTCCACCCCTTTGCCCTCAATCTGTGTGCATCTCTTTTCCTAAGGTGGGTTTCTTGCAGACAGCAGATATATGGATCATGTTTTCTTATCCAATCGTTTGCCCTATGTCTCCTGATTGGAGCCTTAAATCCGTTTACATTTAAAGTTATTATTGATAAGTACTTATCTGTTGCCATTTTTAGTCCTTACCCCCGAGTTCCTTCTTTGCTTCCTCTTTCTTTTTATTATACCAGACCCTTTAACATTTCTTTCATTGCTTGTTTGGTGGTAATATATTCCCTTAGTCCTTTTTTGTCCGCTTAGCTTTTGATTTCACCTTCAATTTTGATTGAGAGTCTTGCAGGGTACAGTATTCTTGGATTGACACCCTTTCTTTGCATGAGTTTGTATATTTCATTCCATTCCCTTCTGGCCTGATGAATTTCTCTTGAGAAGTCAGTAGCTAGTCTTATGGGGGTTCCTTTGTAGGTAACTTTCTGTTTCTCTCTGGCTGATTTTAAGATTGTTACTTTGTCCTTGGTGTTTGCCAATTTAATTATAATGAGCCTTGGTGTCGGTTTTGTGGGGTTCATTTTGCTTGGGACTCTGTGAGCTTCTTGGATTTGTGTGGGTTTTTTCTTTCCTATATTGAGGAAATTTTCTGTCATTATTTCTTCCAACAGGTTCTCTAATCCTTGTTCAGTTTTTTCAGTCTTTCTGGAACCCCAATTATGCAGATGTTGTTTTGTTTATGTTATCCCAAAATTCTCTGAGGCTCTCCTCTTGCTTTTTAACTTTTTTACTAGAAGCTGCCGTACTTGTGTATTTTTTCCTACCATGTCTTCTAGCTCACTGATGTGATCCTCTACTTCTTCTAGTCTACTTTTGGTGCTTTCTATTGAGTTCTTTATAGTAGTGATGTCATTTTTCATTTCTTATTGTTTATTCTGCACCTCCTCTAGGTTATTCTGCATTTCTTCTTGCTGCTTCTTTATCTCCTCTTGGGTCTTCTTCATTTCCTCTTGGCTCTTACTCAGATTGTTGATTGTGTCTTCCATTCTTTTCATCCACCTTATGATCATTTCTCTGAACTCTTTCTCTGGCAGGCTTATTTCTGCTTCTATTTAATTTACTTCCTTTCCAGTGAAACCTGCCTTTCTGTCTTATGTGGGCTGTTTCTTTTTCTGCCCATGGTCTTTCTTATCTGGGTGTCTGGTTATGTAGTTCTCTCTCCTACATTGATTGAAAGGCACAAATTACAACACGACCAGGTACAGCACAGAAAGCACTGAGTAGAAATGTATTCAACATGTTAATAATCACAAATAAGGTGACCACCAATGAAAGACAAATTAGGGGTATATAGAGAAAGAAGAAGAGGAAAATGAGGAAAAAAGAAAAGAAAGAAATGCCAAAACTAAATTGGGAGAGCTAGAAAAGAAAAATAAATAAATGAACAAAAAAATAAAATAAGAAAATAAAAAGGAGAAGAAGAAGAAGAGAAAGGAAGAGAAAAAAGTCAGAGAAAAAGAAAGCATATAAGAGAGAAAAGGGGAACAAAATATAGATATCAGGAGACAACTCCAATAGAACAGTCACCAATCCCAATAAAGTCTAGCAACCAATACCTAGAGATTAAGACAAACTGCAAATAGCAACTGGTATCGAGGGAGGTGAGGGAAAGGAGGGGTAAAAAACAAAGCAAGCAAAAAGCAAAATAAAATAAGTAGAATAAACTAAAACAATCTCATAAAAAATTCAAAAATTCGATATAATCACTTTTCAGGCAAATAGCAAAAAAAGGATATAGAGAAAAAACAACTTTTTTGCTAGTGAAGACAAGAGCTTTGTGTGGACTTATAGTAGGGGATATGAAATTAGATATATAAATGGGGTGAAATTTTAACAAGGTAAAGAGAAAGAATAGGGAGAATCTAATGTTGGAAAAGGGAAAGAGAAAACAACAAAATGGGGAAAGTTAGGAGGAAAATGTTGGCATAAAGGTAGAGTTGAGTTGGAGTAAAATTATGCCAAAGGAAAGATGAAAATAGAATGTAGAACTCTAATCCCAAAATAAAATAACGAGAAAACAAAATGAAACTTGTTTTATTCCAAAAAGGTAAAGTACTAGTACTAATTAATAATACTAGTTTAAAACAAAGTGTGATAATTAAACAGGTAAAATCAATTGAGGTGGAAAGAAAAAAAAAGTATTTTAATCAAAATACGTAAAAATGAAAAGTAAAAAAAGAGAAAAAAGAAAAAGAAAAAAAATATATAATGGTCCTTCACTTCTTCTATTATTCTGCTTGGCACTCCTGTTTCCCAGTAGGGAAGGTATTGCAGTTCCCTGTGTTCCCCTCTTCGTGTTTTAATCTCTTTATTCTTTTGTGGTTAAGCGATAGTCAATTTGTGTGTCATCCACTGGGTGGCAGTGTTTCAGAATTGATCTCTGAGACAAAGCACAGGGCCTCTCTAGGCTGTGCTCAGATCCTGTTACTCTGTAGTTCTCAAAGCCAGTTTGTGGGGATTTTGCAACTGGGACACTGTAATAACTCCCAGCCTGTCCCTCTGCCCCAGAAAAAAAAACCAAGTCGTTTTCCAGAGCTCCCCTCTGTCAACAGCTCCAAGAGTTTTCCTCCACACTTAGGGATCACGCCCTGACCACCTTTGCGGTCCTCTCCAGAGGCAGCTTTCCCACAGTGTGCGCGTCTCTGTTGTGCAGGGGGTAGGAGACCTCACCCTGTCCCAGGTGAAATCTTACTCTTCCAGGCGCTGTGTGGATCTCTGAATCCACCGCCTGCACATCCGTGCCACTTGGAGAGCCATGCTCTGGGTCCCAGGCTGCTAGGTGGGTGCCTCCGTCAGCTGCAGCTTTTAGCTCTCCGCAGACATCCACCACCCTCTTATCCCAGGTGACATCTGACCTTTCCGTGTGCTCTGTGGATTTCTGATTCCGCTGTGTGTCTGCGCCGATTGGAGAACGGAGTTCTGGGTCCCTGGATTCCCAGCCGCCGACTTCAGACCTCTGCAAGATGGCGCGGTCTCCTTGTTTGGGCTGGTTGCTCCACTGGACAAAAACCCCGTGGCAGTGGGGCTGCCTGGCCGGGAGAGCCCCGTCCAGCAGTCCCCCACCTTCTCCTGGAGGAAAACTAACTCTTAATTGCCAACAAACACTCCCAGTGCGTCTCTCAGCCGCTCTCTCTCCCTCTGCCCAGCAACAAAGTTCCAGAAGCATCTGTCTACTCTGAGGCCATTTTCTCTCCTGAAAATACTGTTTGTTAAAGACCCAGTATAATTTGTCTTACATACTATCTTAATCTAGAGGGGTTTTTTTAGGGTACATTATTTACTTTTATTTTACTAGAAAAATATAATATTCTTTTTTTTTTACTTTTAAAATAATTATACAGGTCCATGCATTGTTTTGTACTTGTCAGCAAGAGCGATTTTAACTTCTAAGTAAAATATGTATTTTAAAGAAGCAAAAACAGGTAAATGGCAAAATAAAATAAAATAAAATAAAGCACAGGATGATGTGTTAAACTAAGGTTTCTAAAGGTTTACCCCTGCTATATCTCAATATGACCACTGGATGGCAGCATTGGTTTACAAATTTGCTAATTGTTTCTAAAGATTTAACTCTGCCATACCTCCATATGACCACAGGGTGGCAGCATTAGCTTATTTTTATATTCTTGAGCTAATTTCAACCCAGCAGAAACCACCAGCATCATTTTATTGGAAGGAAAAAAAATAAATAAATAAATTTGGGGAAGGGTACATGTAGAAAATAAAAAATGGCATATGTGTAATTTGCAAAGGCCAAATAAAATTACAGTATTACCCATAATTCTGAATATTTGTAGAGTTCAGAAAATGGAGTCATGCATTGTAGATACCTGTTGAGATTATTTTTTTATTCTCCGTTGAGGTGATAACCTTCACCCAATCTGTGTTTTCAAATACATGAAAATAAGCGGAGGTTGGTCTGGGCCTGGGGACAAGTGTGGGTACAGCAGATGCAGCAGGGCAGGCCCAGAGGAGCATCCAGGAGCGCCACGACCTGAGCAGTGCTGCCTGCCACCCTGTGTCTCAGGTGGCACCCCAACAGATGCTAAGGCCTGGGGACAGATGAGTGTGGGAGGGGTTGTCCAGCAATGCAGGGCTGCTGTGGGGCACTGCATGCATGCACAGCTCCCACCAGCAAGAGACAGGGAAGGCAGGATGGCCTATGGGAAACCTAGATGCTGCCTTCCTTTCCTGGTGGGATAGTGGTCCCCTACCCTACTGGGAAGCAGTTCCACCCCCTGATGATTCCACCACTGGACATCCCTCCGCCCCACTGTGTCTTCTTGGAGTATCCCCTAGTCCCTGGGTCTAGGCAGGGCATTGCTTGGATCGGGTGGAGGCAGCCGACAGGGCAAGTCCTGAGGCTTCTGGCAGATGCTGGAGGTGTCATGCTCGTTGGCCACAGGCCTTGCCAGACATCAAGGCATTCCTCGGGCCAGGCATCCCTGAGCTCACTCCTGGAGCTTGGCGGCAGTGAGCAGGCATCATTCTGGCTCTGCATTTGGCAGCCAGTTGTATAAGCCACTCTTGGAGGTGCTTATACACCTCTTTTGATTTTGGGGGCTGTGTGTATGTTTCAGCACAACTGTGGGATGCAAATAATTGGAAGAAGTCTATCCCATTGCAAAGGCAAACGGACCCAAGTTGGACATATAAGTGGGTTCTAATTCAAACTCTCCTGCAACATTTTTGTGTTTAAATTCATTTAAGACCTGGAAAACATCTACTTATTTTAAAAATATGTTTTCATTGATTTTGTAGAAAGAAGGAAGAGGAATTAGAGGAAGGGAGAGGGATCCAGAGAGAAACATCCTGGAGAGAAACATCCTGACCAGCTGCCTCTTACAAGCCTCCTACTGGGGATCAAATCCTCCATCCAGCCTGGAAATGGGGTATATGTTTTTGAGAACCTATGAAATCACTGATTGACATCAGGAAACAGTGGAGAACAGTGTTTAACCAAACTTGGGAATAATTGTTAACTGTAGAGCAGTGTTTGTAATCATACTTACTTCAATGGGGCTAAGGAAGGAGGAGGGTGCATGAGGGTGATTGCCCTGATGTGTATAAAGGCTAGTGGTAGGAGAGTAGTTTAAGGGTCTTTAGTTTGGAGAATTAATTTAATTAGATGGGATTTAATTAATTAATTTGCCTTTTCTACTTTGCTTGAAAATTGGGTCTGGTTGGGGGTGGGGTGTAAGTTCTACAGGATATTCAGAGTGGAGGAGACCTATTGAGTTATTTGTAATAGGAAAGCAGGTCTATCATCTGATTATAGTGAGGTGGGGAGGCCGGATCTGGGAATGATATTCTGAATAGAAGCTTGTGTAACCTTGATGGACTTTTCAGATGCAGGGGTGGGATGGTGGGTAGATTCTTCTACCCAGCCTGAGAAGGTATCTGTGAGGGTTAAGGAATATTTGGTGTGTGTGTGTGTTTGTGTGTGTGTGTTTTAATAGGAAGCATGCGAGTAAAGTCAATTGCCAGTTCTTGTCCAGGGATTTGGCCTCTTGCCTGATTAGTTGGGAAAGGAGGTCTAATCGAACCTGTCCTTGGGGACATACTGCATAACAAGTAGATCTCTTTTTGGTGATATTTTGCAGAAAGAAAGTAGGCTAAGACATGTGATGAGGGGCTTTAGGAGGTGTAAATGCATATCATGGGCCTGTCCCTGGGGAAAGATATATTTTCCCTGAAATTTTAACCATGGATCTTCCTGCATAGCTCCAAAACTATTAGGTCCTGAAGTTCTTCTGGAGTACATTTGGGTGTTTTTTGTTTGTTTGTTTGTTTGTTTTGTTTTTAGTATAGCTAAGAGTTGGGGAGACGGAAGCTTTCCCTGAGATGCTGTCTTGGCCCCTGGTCTGCTTTGTTTTTTACATTTACTATGAGATGCTTCCTGCCTCAGAGTCCTTTGCAGTGTATGACCTTAAAGAACACTAGTGAAGTAGAGAGAAGTTCCTAAATACCAAGCAGGAAGACCTGTTGATGCTTTCAATGATAGTGTCAAGGACTGTGAATGAGCCATGATAATAATAAAGTCTCGGCTCAGATATAAGGACTCAAGTATCAGGAGACAACCTATGTGGGGCTACTTTAGCTTGCTAGGAGAGAATGGGGTTCCTTCGGATGTCAGAGGTGATCAGGTCCTTACTTACTGGACAACACAAACTTTCTACCCATTCACAAATAATACAATCTTACTTTCTAGAAAACATCCATTCAACAAAGTACAAGAGACCTTCTGTAATAAACACTAATAGCAGGTGAATTAAAATGTGTCTAGCAGTCAATATTTCAGTATCTCATGCTTTTAAAAAATATTTAGATGTTTGTCATCTAACTGAGCAATGCTCCAGAGCCTTTAAGTTACCAAAGACTTTGGAAACTTATGTGGGGCATATTGTTAGAAATAAGGCAAGCTCCCCAAGTCAGGGGTACTAGTAGAATACAAAACACTTGGGAGAAACCAAGATAGTGGCAGAGATGAAAACCTAAACTGCTGCCTCGCACAACAATTTAAAAACTACAGCTGAAAGACAGAACAGACATCATGCCGAACCACAAGAAAGCTGGATGAGTGGAAATTCTACAACTAGAAGGAAAGAGAGGGGCTGGGCTCATGGAGACTCAGAGGACCTGCAGAAAACTGAGGTATGGAGAAACGTGCACCTGGAGAGGATGGGCTGCAGAGTACCTGGCTGGCTCCCTCTAGCAGGAGGGAGATGGAAACTCCCGTCTGCTTTGAACTCCAGTCCTGGGAGAGACTCATATGGAGGGAGTCTGGACTGTAGAAAAATGGGAGGAATGCACAAAAACTTAGGGGAGCTGTGAAAGATGAAGGTCTAAAGGTGCTTGTGTGCGTGCTCGCAGAGAGGACTGACTGCTGATTGTTATGCTGGCTTTCTCTAGCAGGAGGAAGACAACCTCCCAACGGCACTAAAATCCAGTATCGCCCATACTGAATCCCACTTTTGGGCAAGATGCGGGGGACTCAGGCTCATACAGGTCCCTGGAGCGCATGGACACTCAAGAGAGCCACAAGAGGCAGAGGTCTGGAGTTGCATACATGCAAGAGAGCTCAAAGAGAGTGCTGCAGTAATTGCTGAGGGACACTGAGACCCAAGAGCCTCATAGGGCAAGGCTGACCAGAAGGCAAGGCTGTCTGCTCAGCCCTCAGACTTCACCCCATCTAAGCTGAACACAGAGGCTTTTGCAATTTTGCAATCCTGTCTGATAAGGCTGATTCCAACATAGAAGTTCTCCCAGCATAGACACAGCAGATCGACATAGCCAATTGGCTTGGCAGTCAATTCCCCCCAGTGATTCCAACAACAATCAAGACTTATGTACAACAAATCTGTACACACAATCCATAAGGACTGCACCAATGGTGTCCAACTTAGGTAAATGGGAAGGTGGAACTACTGGGCTATATAGGACAACTATCACACAAAGCTACTCTACCAATGCAGGAAAGCAGGAAAAATGCAGAGACAAATAACAGATTGCAAACAAAAGAAATGGAGGGAAACGAACGACTGGATATAGAATTCAAAACCATGGTTATAGGATTTTCAAGAATTTCCTAGAAAGGGTCAATAAATTTATTAAAAGGGACCAACTAGAAATTAAACATACACTGACTGAAATAAAAAATATTATACAGAAACCTAAAAGCAGAGGAGAGGAATCCAAGAATCAAGTCAAAGATTTGAAATACAAAGTGAAAAATTTGAAAATCCAAAAAGAAAAAAGAATCTAAAAATATGAAGATAGTGTAATGAGTCTCTGGGACAATTTCAAGTGTACCAAAATCAGAATTATAGAGTGCCAGAAGAAGAGAGAGCAAGATACTGAAAACCTACTTGAAGAAATAATGACTGATAATTTCCCCCACCTGGTGAAAGAGATAGAAGTCTAAGAAGCACATAGAACCTCAAAGAAAAGGAATCCAAAGAGGACCACACCAAGATACATAATAATTAAAATGCCAAAAGCAAAAAAAAAATAGAGAATCTTAAAAGCAGCAAGAGTAAAACAGTTAATTATCTACAAGGGAGCACCCATACGATTATCAGCTGATCTCTCAACAGAAACTATGGAGGCCAGAAGGAAGTATCAAGAAATATTCAAAGTGATGAATAGCAAGAACCTACAACCAAGATTACTCTACCCAGCAAAGCTATTTTCAGAATTGAAGGGCAGATAAAGAGTTTCACGGATATGAAAAAACTAAAGGAGTTCATCAACACCAAACCAGTATTATATGAAATGCTGAAAGGTACTCTTTAAGAAGGGGAAAAAGAAGAAAAAGGTAAGGATAAAATGTAGGCACAACAAATACATATCTATCAACAAGTGAATCTAAAAATCAATGAATTAAGAATCTAATTAACAGAATAATCTGGTGAATATAATAGAAGCAGGGACATAGAAAGGGAATGGAGTGACAATTCTCCAGGGGAAAGGAGTGAGGAGGATGCGCACAGAGACTGGACAAAAATTGTACACTTATTGATGAGGACAATGGGGGAAAGGTAAGGGTATAAGGGTGGGTTGGAACTGGGTGGAGGGGAGCTATGGGGGAAAGAAAGAGGAACAATTGTAATAATCTGAAAAATAAAGATTTATTAAGTTAAGAAAAAGAAAGAAAAAAATACACTTGGGAGCCAGGCAGAAAGGCAAACATATTAACTTCTACATAAAAGGGTGCATACACATGGCCTGGAAGGGCATGCACACACCAATCAGGCAGTCTGCTCGGCTTTATAATCCCTTATGCACATGACGTGTCCTTTGCTCTTGATTGGAGGTCAGGTGTACAATCTTTCAAGATTGGCTAATTCAAAGGGAGGAGTTGGCCTTTGCTTTTCAAGATTTCAAGATGGCAGCCCCCAGTGGAGCTGCAAGCCATGAGGCCAACAAGGCTGCTACCAATACACGCAACCCAAAATGGCAGCTGTCTAAACTGTTCTTTGACAGAAAAGATGACTTGTTTATTCTCACAATTCCCCACTTTTCTTTATTGAAACTCAGCTGACATTCATTGACTTTCATGCTCTGCAGTGTCTAGGAGGAGACTAGTTTGCTGTTTAGACAATGCAATTTCAATTAACCCTTGGATAAGACATAGGATTGTTAAGCCCGGAATGCAAGCCGCACTTACAGAGCACCAAGAGACGATCTCATGTAAAAACAAAGGGGTTTATTCAGACCAGCATGCTGGGGCTCACAACATACTCCGAAAACAGAGCAGAGGCTGAGAGCCCCGAACTAAGTTGCAAGGTATCTTTATAGTAGTCTGGAAACAAAGACTTCAAACAAAAACTTCTGAGAACCCGGTGACCTTTACATAAGATTAACAGAACTCTGCATATTTCTAGTTACCATGGAGTTACGATAAGAGATAACAGGATGCAGCTGGTGGCTATCTCTGGGTTACTCCCTTGGGACATCGGGGCCATGTCTCCCTCCGCAATTTAGCTACAAGCTGTCTTACTACATAAGATTAACAACCTGCACCTAGGTTATAGCACCCTGGGAGTTTCCACTCTGTTCTCACCCC
>PVJN01011767.1:0-53159 GCA_004026805.1 Lasiurus borealis
GGGGTATGCCTGGGAGGGAGGGGGGGGGCATGGGGAGACATGTATAAAAAAATAATAATAAAAAAAAGAAAAATAAATAAATAAATAAAAAATAAAAATAATACAACACCTAAGATTTGTGTACTAAATTAGATGTAACTTGTATTTCTTTTTCTGAATGTAAGTTATATTTCAATTAAAACAATTTAATGCATTCTGGAAAGGTTAAAAAATTATCTAAACACAACTCCACTCAAAGATTTCTTTAGGATAGTACAACTTTCTCTTTTATTCAGAATTCTGTTAGAGGATGTTTGCCTTTGCTATCAGTGATTTTCAGGCTTTCAAATGAAGAGAATAACTCAGAGAATGTAAGTTTTATACAGAGGAACTATATGGACTCATTAAGTCATTCAGTATACAAATCTTGATCTCTTGATACATGACTAAGAGGCTTTCCTATCTTTTTGTATTACTTGTCAGATTTATTAGAAAACATAAAAGAAACTATGATCTAACCAAATATGAAATGTCCAATATATTTCAAAAGCAATTTATTAGATATGTATCACATATTTTCAAAACCAAATAAGTGCTTGGCATGCAGAGGGTGCTCATTAAATATTTATTGAATAAATGAATGTTTATATTAATATTATCTCTTATAATGAATATTTGAAAACAATCTAAATAAATTATGGCATATCAATGCAATGAAATACTACATGAGCTTGATCCACATATATATCTGTGAAAAGAATAAATCATAGAGCCATTAGGTACAAAAATTAAGTTATAAAATTAAATGTAGTGTGATTTTATATTTCTGTTAAAATACAGTATATTCTATATTTGCATGTAAAATATACCCTAATATTTGTACAGACATAGAGAAAAGAATGGAAGAATCTACATCAAACTATTAATGGTTTTATCTCTAAGGAGACATGATGTCTTGCTTTTCACTCTATAACACTTCTGTATTATTTGACTTACAAATTTAATAAGAAAAAGTTTCTAAATATTTAAAATGCACTTAGAAAACATTTGAGGAGGATGTAATAAAAATATAGTGGTTATCTTTGGGTTCTAAAATGATGGTAGTTTTTTCACCTTTATGAATTTCGTTTAGTAAAAATTAATGCCACATTGAGTAGTTTTCCTTTCCCCTCCATGTATATCTATATTGTTCAAATTGCACTAACTACAACATGAAAATAACAATAAAAACTTTTAAACCTCAATATATTAATTATGTTAATACTGTTTTACTATCTATCAGAATCTCATAGAGAGAGTACAAGATCACACAGCTGAAAAGAGATATATCTAAGGCAGCCCACAATGAATTATGGTACACCACAAAGACATAACAATTATGAATATCTATGCACAGCAGCTATTTGCCATAAAGAAACAGATACCACATCATAGCTACCTCAGAAGCCAGCTTTTCACTACCACGAGCTGTAACTGAATTATAAATGAATAAGTAACAGTGTGCCCATGTATTGTTACTTGGTGCTAGAGGAGAAATTTTGCATAACTCCCTGGAGTATATTTTTCTTAGAGTTATAGTAGAAAGCATTTTAATATTATAATAAGCTAGAGGCCTGGTGTATATGGGTGAGGTTCCTCAGCTTGGTCAGTAATCCGGGCCAATTGACCAACTGGACAATTGGGACCGGCTAGCCAAGGGGAAGGACTGCGGAGGGTTGACCAGCCACAGGAGGTTGTCTATGGGAGCACAGTGACCACCAGGGGGCAGCTCCTGCAATTGAGCATCCGTCCCCTGATGGTCAGTGCATTGTCATAGTGAAAGGGACTGCCAACCAGTCATAACTATCGCTTAGGCCAGTGGTTGGCAAACTGCAGCTCTTGAGCCACGGTTTGCCCCTTTGTTGATTAATGAGTTTGCAGACCACTGACCTACACTCTCGATTCCAATTTTTACAGGCTGTTGTTGTTCCTTGTGATTAAGCCCCTATCCCAGTGGTCATCAAACTCATTAGTCAACAGTGACAAACTGTGGCTCATGAGCCGCATGTGGCTTATGAGCTGCAGTTTGCTGACCACTGGCTTAGGCAGATAGATAGATAGATAGATAGATAGATAGATAGATAGATAGATAGATAGATAGATAGATGATAGATAGATATACTTAGTACATAACAGAAAAAAATATATGCAAGCCTTAAATGTAAAACATGGGATTTCCCTAGATCCTGAGATAGAAGTACTTTAAAAGAGCTTGAAAATTGCCAGGTACAGTATAGTAACTTTTTGTGTTATGATGCCAGGTGAGATCAAGAAAAGTAGATCATGTGACAGCTTTTGTGGGTAAATAAAGTAATTATAAAGTGTTTTAAAAAGGAAAAAAATGAGCCCGGCTGGTATGGCTCAGTGGTTGAGCAATGACCCATGAATTAGTTGCCTCCTATGGGGATTGAGCCTGCAACCTGGGCATATGCCCTTGACTAGAATCAAATCTGGGACCCTTTGTTCCAGTCCCCAGACCAGCACTCTAGCCACAGAGCCAAACCAGCTAGGGCAGTATAACTCTTTTTAAGTTTTACTTTCCTCTGAAGAACTCTCAAAGTACTTTAACTTTTTATTGTGGAAACATTTTAATTTTATTGTGCATAGGTTTAATATGATTTAAAATCCACTTGTTTATGACTTAAGTGAAGTTGTTTTAATCTACTTGTTTATGGCAAACAAAAGTTGCTTTCATATAAATATGAAGTTGTATCAGTATGTCATCATCCACAATGCTTTGTTACAAGAATGATGTAAGTCATTTTAGGATGCCATCATTCTATTCCACATCTATTGTCATTGGTAAGCAGTCAGCAGCCCAGCAGCCCAGCAGCCGAGGCTCCCAGCAGGGGGCTTATCATTACTAGTTAGTAGTAAGAATATGGTGAGGGGACATACTGAGAGTTTGTGAGTACTATTTGAGAATTTTGGTATAATGGAGGCAACTCTTTGATAACCTAAAAACTCTCCAAAGACCCTTAGGACATGTGCTCCTGTCTTGAGGACCCTGGCCAAGACAGTGGTGATAAAGCAGGAAATAGCCTGTGAAAGATATCAGCCTGCCCTCCAACCCTGGCATCTGCTTCCTTAGCAATGTGCTCTAGCAACAGAAGCCTTTTTTGTACTAGCAGCTGGAAATCAGCTCTTGGTTGCTCACCCATTTTCCCAAGTACCTCCTCATATAGAAAGGTTTACTTCATATTAAATTTGAACTTTATTTCTTTACTTCCCTTTCCCTAGAACAATCCTATGATTAATCTCATTTGTTTGGAGTATGTTATTTCTATATTTTGCTTATTAAGAGCTATCATCCTGTATGCTATTATAATTCCCACAGTAAACTTGTGCTAAATTTATTGCTGGCAAAGACAAACTTAATCTTGGAGTATAACTTTTGCTGCCTCCCACAAAACAAAACAAAATATATACAGATATACTGTACAATAAATCCACATATATCCATCACCCGATTCAACAATTGCCAATTTTTGGTTGATTTTATTTCATCTGTCCCACATCACATTTCCCCCACTAATATTATTTTGAAGAATAATATCCTAGAAATTATATCATGTTGTACACTAATATTTCAAAATCTATAAAAGATAAAATTATTTTTTAAACATACTTATAATTGCCACACACACGCTTTTTGAATTTTAGCACTTTTAATGGAAAACTTTCTAAAATTTTATCATTTTACTTAAAGTATACTGATTATAAAACAACTTTTATTTGACAATTCAGAGTCAATATTCCTGGAAGTAGGAATATATTCCAAGACCCTCCATGGTTGTCTGAAATCTCAGATAATACTGAACCTATATATAGTATGTTTTTTCATACATACCTATGACAAAGTTTAACGTATGAATTAGGCACAGTAAGAGGTTAACAATAATAAATAATAAACAATTATAACACCAAAGTAAGAGTTACTTGAACTTAAGCACTGCAGTACTTTTACAACAGATCTAATCATTGAGATGGCTACTAAGTGACTAATGGATAGGTAAGTGTAGCATATACAGTTTGGGTATATTGAACAAAGGAATGGTTCATGACATAGGCAAGATGGCTATTCAGAATAGCACACAATTTAAAACTTATGAATTATTTATTTCTGGAAAAATTTTTAAATTTCTTGTTGACACTATTACAGATATTCCCTTCCCCCCACCTTTACCCACATTCCTGTTTAAAATTTTTGGACTGCAATTGACCATGGGTCCTGAAACCCCTGAAAGTGAAACTGAATGAGGAAAAACTACTACATACTCTTGCAATCCCTCTGCCCATCTACAAAGATGATGAAGAATACTTCACATGCATACTATTCCTTCCAGGGAGAATCAATCATTGAAAAATATCCACTAAATATACAGCAACAGAGCAAGGCTTTCAAGATTTTGAAATGCCTCCAAAATACCTGATTTGTCTATCTGGGTCAAATCACAATATATTTCTTTGTTTCTTATTTCTCTATAATCAAAATGAAAAGCACTATTATGTTAAGAGATCCTAGGAGATTACATTTCAACTGAAGTGCTGGTATTCACAAAAGTGCTTCTGTAATCAAAGCTTTCTGAGCACAGTAGCTGGTAGCTTTTATTATATAGCCATAGCTTTTCTAGATATAAACCTACAAATAAATAAGCACCAGGGAATCTCAGGAATACCCAGATTAGTTTCATCCAGAAAAAAAAAAAGAGAGAGAGAGAGAGATTTAATTTAATAAGAAATATATATTACTACTCTGTGCTTCTCCATTCACAGCAATCACTCAAATAAGATATACAAAATAACAGAATTGAAAGAATAAAATATATCAGAATTATCTTGCAGTTTTCTTTTTATACCACAATTTCTAAAAGGAGTCTATATAATTAATATACCTTAGACTCATTCAATTAAAAATCTTTATATGATTGTTTAGGCTTCTGGGAGGTATATAACAAATAACAACTTCTCGAATAGCTTTCAACACCCCCTAACTGGGGGTGAAAAAGGAAGATAGAAAGCACCGAAAATAAAAGCAAGTCTGGAATTAGCTTGAAAGTTATTTTCCTGCTCTTTGTATAGAAAAAGCCAACATTCACTTAATACAGTTTTAAGGACTGTCTCTTTCCCACTCTCCTTTGCTGAATTTTCCAACAGGAAAGACAAAAAATAGAATTAGACCAAAATGTTTCTATCAGGCCTACAATGCTGTAGGATTACAGAATTCAGAATTCTGGTGTATATGTCTACAGAGCAAAGGTGGTGCCAGCAGCCAGGACAAGGAAGGCCCATTCTTGCATGAATCTTCATGCATTCGGCCTCTAGTAGCTAATCTAATTTGCAAGCATGGTATAATCATAAAAATAAATATACATTCATTTATAACAATGCTTAATGCCAAATGAGAAGTAAACACAATGCAATTTAAATAACCAAGAGGGTCTGAATTTTTAATGTCCCAAGATTATTGTGGGCAGAGTGGCCAAGAGAGCTTCTTGAAGGGGTGACCTCAGTTGGGTCCAGAAGGATCTGTTATTTTAAAGGGTGCAGGGCAGCAGGAATGTCTTTCAAATTATGTTTTGTGTCGCTTAAAATCCTTTTGTATTACATTATTAAACTAATAGAAAGAATCATTATAATTAGGATTTGAAATTGAATGTTTCTAGTTCTAAAAACTCCTCTCCTACTACCATGTGTGACTCATCTTTCTAGGCAGCAAAAGCAGAGGCTGTTCACTCAAAACCAATGTGTTCAAAGACAAGATATGGATATTTTTTAAAACTAGCCATAAATCCAGTTATCCAGAACTACATTAACTAAACTGGGTGACATCTCTGAATACCAGCCTCATGTCTAATGAAATGATCTCAATAGCAAATCAGTCCATTATGTATCATCTATTCTTGAACTTTTACTGCATAGCTTAGTACATTATTTTATAAAGTCTTATTCACTTACTGCACCATGGACAGCTTTCATCTCCTCTGCGGGAGGTAACCAGGCGGCCAATGGGCTGGCAGCAGCTGGCGCCAGAGAGCGCAGCACCCCTCTCACCCCCCATCACTCCTCCGCTGCCACTGGTCACTGTAGCCTCCCCTCTCCCATTGCCATCCCCTCCCTCCGCCTGCTGGCATGGGCCTTGGCTGGGCTGGCGCCGCCTGCTTGCTGTTTCTGCCCCCTGCCAACTGGTCGTTCCAAGGTTCAGTCGATTTGCTTATTATGCTTTTATTATATAGAATAACTAACATAAACTAATTGGCTACACATATATAATGTTTTCCTTACAAATTATACCAAGGTATAAACTGCTGCCCTGTAGGGTTTTCCTACAAATAAGGGTCAGAGATAAAGTGAGCCCTATTTTCATGAAATGAATCAATAGGAGAATTAATTTTACATGAATACTAAGAAGTGAACAAAACTGCAATTCTGGTCTATATGCCAACACACAAAAGAAGCTCACTTCAATCTGTCAGACAAATGCCTACTCACCAAGGATGACTTCCTAGAAAATATTTGGCTATTTTGTATTGTTTCCTTATTATGCACTAACCATGACAATCAGAGAACGTTTTTAAACTCTTAGATATATTTTCATTATTCACACTTTTAAAAAGTCTAAAATGTATTTTAATAATGCATGTCTAGTTCCTGCAGACCAGAGACAAATTTATAAACCTAAGTATAGTGGGTGGCAGGAGGGGAGATAGAGGTACAAATGGAAGCAGAGAAGAGAAAAAGAAAGATGCAACTTCAGTAAATACACAACTAACCTTACTGCAGAGACACCAAGGTTATTAGAAAACTGCTGGCAGAAGCACTGCCAGATTTGTCAGGAGCAGCCACCACTACCATTTGCCTCGCTGACTGCGTGATATATGTGGAAACTGAGGAGATTCTCCTGCTGGGTCATGAAACTGCATCTGCATGCTAAATAATTAGAACAGGAGGAGTCTGGGAAAATGCAGAGCAATCCCTGGATTATGTGGAATCCAAACTCCCTTGACAATAGCAAGATTATGCTTGCACAGCTCTATCAAGCAAGTAAAAGACATACTAGGAATCGGCTGATTTGTATTTATAAACATTCTCTATATGCTTTCTGGTCGTCCTCCAACAAGGGCATTATCATTTTAGAGCTGAAAATGCATCAGCATTTAGGAATTCCCTCAAATTTACTAGGTTAAAGGAAGGGATTCCCCACACCGGAGCCCAGTGAAAAGGCAAAGCTGCTCTGCAATATATTTTAGCCAGAGAGGCAGTGTTCAGCGGCCCTCCCACACACACTCACATATACCTAGGGACAGGCTTCCCCAGCAACCTGCACTGAAATAAGATGCCCTTCTCTCCCTGTACAGTTCCACACTGACAGTTATGGGAGCTACTAGGTGCACAAAGGGATTTTCCTGATAGGCAAGGACATCCAGAGAACAAATTGTTTTCGCAGGACTTTTCGTTCTTCTTTGATATAGGCAGCAAGCTTATTTAAACCTTTTCTTAAATCTCTCCGGTAACTGACTGTAGCCAATTAAATTACTGCACTTACCTTCCAACAAAATGCTCAGGAAAATTATGCATGGCTTATAAGATGGCCTGATTAAGTACATATATCACACATATTAGCTTTAAAAAACACAATTACTATCTCCACAAAAGATACAATTCTAAGAGATCTATTAAGAAAACAGAGCAGTTTCCCCAAATGTAACAGTATTACTTCGGTAGGATATTAAAAAAGAAAAGAAAACAATAGCCTGTATACTTCCCTTTTAGTCAATTCAAAGCAAGCAATCTTTCTCTGAAGAGAATAATGAAATACCCTTTACATTGGTTCTCAAGAGGAAGTAGAAGGAAATTTTTCTTTGAAAATGCAACCCCTCTGAGATCCAAGTAAATGGGCTCTTCAACCTTGCAAGTACAACATGAAGGATTAAGGAAGGAACTACAGCTTCCAACAGTGCTGGGCTTCCCTTGAATCAAGCAGTAGATTAATTATGTGGAACAGCCAAAAATGTACAGTAATTGAATATTGATTTTGGGGGGCTGATAAATTTCAATAATGCCTTTGGCTCTAAGGCTCATAATAAATTTCTTAACCTGCTTTTGAAACTAAATAGTCTAAGAGTAAAAAAAAAACAAAAAAAAAAACTTTTTTTAAAAAAGAAAAAAAATGAAGACAGAAACAAGCAATGCTACTTTAAAAAAAATTGAAGCTAATCGTGGAGAAGATCCTTCCTACATGCATCTGATTTTAGGGACTTTTCACATTTTATTCTCCTTCTCCTTCCACTCTATGTATTTTTCTTGGCAGGATCTCTCCTTTCTCTTTGATAAAATGAACAGTATATGGTCTATAGTAACACTCTGGATACAACTGCTCTTCCCACCAAAAGCCTTCCATCCTATAATATTTAACTTGACATATTTTTAACCTCAAGAAAATGGGCTGGAAATTCCAACACTGTCCCACTAAGTGAACTCTTTTAGAAAGAGAGGTATATGCAACACCTCTAAGATGCCAAATGAATAGCATGAGGTAATTCCATATCTGGGTTTTTTCCATGCCTTTGTCCTAAATAATATTCTAAAATGGTTAAGTGTCACAGCTGTTCTGGTCATGGGGATGGGAGTGAAAGACTGGGAAAATTTTAAATAACATAATCTAGGGATGAAATCCCACTTCATCATGGCATATGATCTTTTTAATGTATTGCTGAATTCAGTTTGCTCATATTTAGTTGAGAATTTTTGTATCTATGTTCACCAGAGATATTGGCATAAAATATCATTTTTCATGCCTTTATTTTCCATTTATGTGTGTCTATCTATCTGAATTGGGTCTCTTGCAGGTAGCGTACCATGTATGGGGCTTGTTTTCTTCTCCATTCAGATACCCTGTGATTTTTGATTGTAGCATTTAATCCATTTACATTTAAAATAATTATTGATAGGTAGGTAATTACTGCCATTTTACTATTCATATTTTTAATCTTATCCTCCCCATTTTCCTCCTCCTCCTTCTTCTCCTTTTAAAATATGTATTTCTTTATTGAGAGGAAGGGAGAGGGAGAGAGAGAAACATCAATGATGGGAGAGAATCATTGATTGGCTGCCTCCTGCACACTTCCTACTGAGGATCAAGCCCACAACCCAGGCATGTGCTTTTGGCCAGAATCGAACCTGGGACCCTTCAGTTTTCAGATTGATACTCTATCCACTAATCTAAGCCGGCTAGGGCTTCTTCTACTTCTTAAGAACCCTTTAACATTTCTTGTCATACTTGGTTGGGGGTAATAAACTCCTTTACCTTTTTCTTGTCTGAGAAGCTCTTTCTCTTTCCATTCTAAATTATAGTATTGCTGGGTTATCTTGATTGTAGGTCCCTGCTTTTCAAAACTTTGAATATTTCATCTTTATGTCCATTGCAGCATTATTTACAGTAGTTAAGATATGAAACCAATCTAAGTGTCCTCAATGGATAATTTAATAAAGAAGTGGTATGTATATACAATGAAATATTACTCAGCCATAAAAAAGAATGAAATCTTACCATTTGTGACAACATAGATAAACCCAGAGGGTATAATGCTAAGTGAAATAAGTCAGACAAAGACAAATACCATGTGATTTCACTTATTGGTGAACAAACTCATTGGTACAGAAAACAAGCTGATGGCTGCCAGGTAGGAGGAGGGCTGGGTGGCTAGTTGAAAAAGGTAGAAGGATTAAAGAGTACAAATTGTAGTTACAAAATAATCATGGGATATAAATACAGCATAGGGAATATAGTCAAAAAATACTCTAACTCTATGTGTGTGGGATATTAGATTTATCGTGGGATTAATTCGTAAGTTATATATATGTCTAACTATTATGCTAATTAGCTGAAACTAATATAAAATGTCAACTGTAATTGAAAAGTAAAAAAACAACAATAACCCCACAATATAATATAATCCTTCAGTATATCTGGAGATTTTATATAGAATGTACCTAGATGGTATACCTATGGCAGGTAGTAAAAGCTAACTTGTAAAACAATCTACACATTGATATCCTTTAGACAAGTCAGTGCATTTGCAATGTATTAGTTTCATTTAAACTATTCAATGAAGAACTTAGGGTGGATATTGATTATACTTAAAGTGAATACAGCAAAAACTTCATACCAATTTAGTTAGTTTCTTTTTTTTTTTATGGCTGAGAACTCCCTGAACATTTTTCTGTGGAACTGTAGGCTGCAAATTACTTAGTAGAAAGGTCTAGTGAAAGATGCCACCAGTCACATATATTACCTGGATTCTTGATCATTTATCTGGTTTCCTTTAAAATTCAAGGGCTAGTCCCTTCTATGCTATTGCAGGATGTTAGATATCAAAACTAGAGTCACAATAATTGCTGTTGTTACTGGCTTCGCGAACTATCAGCCAAGATACAAATAACGGATGAGTCCTATGCAAGGAACTTACAAAGCAGTAAGAGAAATAAACACACATCCTTGTAAAGGTAAATACAGTTAAAATGGGTTCCTCAGGTGAGGTAGGAATTCAGAAAGAGGATGGAGTAGGGAGAATTATGACCCCAGGAATATACAGAGGACTCTGAAGTCCCTGGTAGAACTCACTTGTTAAAAATTAAAAGGTAGGATTTAAATAAATGGAAAAGAACAAGAGAACATTTGGCGGAGCCTGAGTGAAGCAATATGTGTACTGTGAAGGTGAAAATGTACCAGGTATGCCACAAACAGAAATGGTCCAGTATAAATAGCTCTAAACTTCTACAAGTAGTACATAAGGTTTCAGGTGGACTTTGATGGGATATGGCATTCTTTGTTTGTTAATTCTCACTAGAGAGAGAGGAACAACAGTGTGAGAGACACATCAATTGTTGCCTCCTGCATGCTCCCCGACGGGCCCAGAATTGAATCTGCAACCCAGGCATGGACCCTTGACCAGGACTCAAACTCATGACCCTTTGGTACAGAGGCTGGCACTCTGACCACTGAGTAACACTGGTCAGGGTGATATGACATTCTTTTGTATTGCCAATTCTTGGGTCCCTCACATCCAAATGTGTTGGGGTGTACTCTTTTACGGAATCAGTCATAGTGAAGGAGGATGAAGCAGGGACAATTATAATCCCAGGACTGTAAGAGGACTCTGCAGTCCGGGCAGCACTCACTAGTTTCCCTCATGGAAGTGACTCCAAATATCTGATGAGACTAAAAAGGAGTCTCCCCTTTTTTGCAGCTTATGCATGACCACAAATCATAGGTGTCCTCATTCTACCTATCATGTGGCTCATTTACAAAGTTCCTGTCACTAAAATAGATTCTAGGGCTATTATCCCTTTGGCCAAGCCACAAAGAACTTACATATATCACAGCACCAAGGAAGGGGTAAAAAAATAAAAGAAACTAATATGAAAGTGGATACCTATTTACCTGAAGTATATTAAGCAAATCGTTATTCTCATTCTCTACCTAGAAATTAGCTCAGGTTAAGGTCATATACTTAAGTCTCAACTGATTCCCAGGAAAACAAAACATCTATTTATGTATAACCACATAAGCATCTTTTTCTAAAAATAAACATAAATACCCAAACCTTCAAATCCTTGTTTTAACAAAAACTGAAATGAATAAATGAATGATGCCTCACACAGTATACTTTGTGTATATTTTGCCTTTGGGAATCTTTACCACCTATAGTCTGGCTAGCCTTAAACTGAATCTAAAAAACAAGAAAGCAAAGTGTCAGAGGCAAAGTAAGCTCTGGGGAAAATATGTAAAAGCGTGTTGCCCAGGCTAAGGATACATCAGTTTTTGTTTTATGTCTAAACAAAGGTCCCTACTTGCTTCAAGTAGCTTCAGCCTCAACAATTTCTGATCCCCCAATTCCTTGACTGATAAATTCATCAAATATTTTCTGATTACTAATAACAAGATAACAACTTGTACATAAAATATCTCTCTCATATATCCCTTCACCCAAGTGTTCCAACTTTAAAAAAAAATTATAATAAGACTAGAGGCCTGCTGAATGAAATTTGTGCACGGGTGGGGGGGGGGAGGAGAAAGGGTTTTGTCTCCTCAGCCCAGCCTGCATCCCGATCCCAGGGATCAAGCCTAAACCAGCAGTTGGACATCCCTCTCACAATCCTGGACTTCTGGCTCCTAATCACTCACCTGCCTGCCTGCCTGGTTGCCCCTATCTGCCCAGCTCCCCCCACCCTGCCCGACTGACTGCCCATCACTGCCTCTGCATGCCGGCCTGATCATCCCTAACTGCCCCCACTGCCAGCCAGGTGGCCTCCAACTGGCCCCTCCCTGCCAGCCTGGTTGCCCCCAACCCCGCCAGCCTAGCTGCCCTCACTGAACCCCCCGTCAGCCGAATCACCCCCAACTGGCCCCTTGCCAGTCTGGTCACCCCTAACTGCCCCCCCTTGCCGATCTGATTGCTCCTAACTGCTCCCCCTCCATCCCCCCACCAGTCTGGTTACCCCATGCAACCTGCTGTTCAATTGTTTGATTGTCCCTCACTAACCCCCCTGCCAGCCTGGTCACCCCACACAGCCTGCTTGTTCAGTCGTTTGGTTATCCCTCACTAACCCCACTGCCAGCTTGTTCGTAGGCAGCCATCTTGTGAGGGCATGAGGGTCCCTTCCAACTGCCCTCCCCTCCTGGTCATCTTGTGGCAGCAATCTTGACAATCTTGTGTCCACATGGGGGCAGGATCTTTGACCACATGGGGGTAGCCATCTTGTGTGTTGGAGTGATGGTCAATCTGCATATTACTCTTTTATTAGATAGGATAGAGGCCTGGTGCATGGGTGGGGGCCAGCTGGTTTGCCCTGAAGGGTGTCCCGGATTAGGGTGGGGTTCCCTTGGGGCTTGGAGTGACCTGGGCGAGGGTCTGTGGTGGTTTGCAGGCCAGCAAAACCCCCAGGTGACCCAAGTGGAGGCACTGGTATCTGGGATTTATTTATCTTCTACAATTAAAACTTTGTAGCCTAGAGCAGAGCCAAGCCTCCTGCTCATTCTGTGGTATGGCAGCAGCCATTTCTGTTGGGGTTTATTTATCTTCTATAAATGAAACTTTGTAACCTTGAGAGGAGAACTGGGCCTGCCAGGGCAGGTGGGAAACTTGGCTTCCTCCATCTCCAGGAGCAACTCCAGCCTCCTGCTCTCTCCATTTTCGTGGCTGCCGCCATTTTTGATGGAGTTTATTTATCTTCTATCATTGAAACTTTGTAGCATTGAGTGGAGGCTTGGGATGGCAAGGGCAGGCAGAAAGCTTGGCTTCTTCCATTACCAGGGAAACCCAAGCCTCCTTCCTGCTCTCCTTGGCTACAACCATTTTGGTTGGGTTTATTTGCATATTCACTCCTGATTGGCTCGTGGGTGTGTCTTGTGAGTGTAGTGGAGGTGTAGTCAATTTGCATATTACTGTTTTATTAGATAGGATATCTGTATTTTCTAATTTACTATTTGCAGTGAATAGATATTGCTTCTTAAAGAACAGAGCTTTTAATGATAAAAATCAAATAAGCCAAGAGGACTTATGCTGGCCAATCTAGTCATTTGGGGCAGTCATGGAAACAATACCCCCATGTTCTAGTTACAAATTATGACTTACACTCTAAAGAGCTTAAATTTTTTTTTAAATCTTCCTTTTGCTGTTTCTCACACTAGGAACTCTCAGCCAGAGAGAATTTACCTACAAATATTTTTAAAGTACATAATTTTATACAACATTTTTTTTCTGTATATCAAGGTTGAACATTTTTTATGTAATAATTACTCTACATGACAATTTTAAAAGCTCCCCAATGACACAATATGAGAATTAAGCAGAAAATTTAACAACTGCATTAAACATTAATCAGTTTCAAAGAAATATTGTATTTGTGAAACTTATTGCTTAATCATTTAAAGGGAACATTCCTTTCACTATGTTTTTAAAATCTGCTGAATTCCGAAAGAAGCTTGTATTTGCTCAAAACAGAGAGGATTAAATGTCTGTGATGATAGAAATTAACCTTTAATAGTTAAGTTTATTCTATTGGTTTTGATACAAAATATAAGTGATCATATTAGCAATAGAGAACATAAAGGAAGGCACTGGTTTGATAATGAATAATAGCTATAGGATTATTTGTCTGAATTTAATTAAGCTTTTCTGCTCTGGTCTACTGCTCAACTGACTATAAGAAACAGAAGAAAG
The DNA here is from genome assembly GCA_004026805.1 of Lasiurus borealis. Taxonomy (NCBI): domain Eukaryota; kingdom Metazoa; phylum Chordata; class Mammalia; order Chiroptera; family Vespertilionidae; genus Lasiurus; species Lasiurus borealis. The sequence continues at coordinate 14,244 of PVJN01011767.1, forward strand.
ATGACATTTAGTTGCCTAAACTATAAAAATGCCCAAAACTTAAAAACAAAAGTTAGTCAAGTTTTTCCTGAAGCAAAATGAAAGTAGTCAGAAAATACAAATATTTTATTAGCATTGCAGAGTCTTCACCACAGTTACAAGAAGTCAGGTTTTCCTTGTTTCATCAGTTTCCTATTGTTCTTGGAAAAAAAACTAGAGGCCCAGTGCATGAAAATTTATGCACTAGAGTAGGGGGTCCCTCAGCCCAGCCTGCCCTCTCTCACAGCTCGGGAGCCCTCTGGGGTGGGAGGCGACCCTGTGATCAGAGGAAGGCAACACCCCCATCACACCTCTGCTGCTGCCACTGCCAGCAGCACAAGCCTTGGCTGGCCCTGGTTACCTGAGCCTTGGGTGGCCCTGGATGGGCTGGACAGCTGCCGTCAGAGGCTTGCCTGCGCTTCAGGCCAGCCCTGGAAGGCTGAGGGGCTGAGAAGACTGGGGGAACCAAGAGGCAGGCACATAGAGCAGCTGGGCCTGCATGGGGGTGGGCCCACACTTGCCACATGCCTGCTGCCCCAGCAGGGGTAAGGGGACTGGGTGCCACCATCTTGTGGCTCTGGGTACCACCATCTTTGTATCAGTATGAGGGTCAATAGTATATTCCCTCTTTATTAGATAGGATTACTACAAATTTATGGCTTAAAACAACACATTTATTCTCTTACAGTTTGGAAGGCCAGAAATGCAAAATGAGTCTCACTGAGCTAAAGAAAGTCAAAGGTTCAGCAGGACTGGTTCCTTCCAGAGGTTCTGAGAGAAGGCTCCATTTCCTTACCTTTTTCAGTTTTGAGGGGCTTCCTGAATTCCTTGGCTCATGACCCCTTTCTTACATCACTCCAATCTCTCGCTACAGTTACCACACCTCCTACTACTAACTCTCATCTCCTGCCTCCCTATTTTAAGGACCTTTGTGATTATATTAGATTTAACCAGATAATGCAAAATAATATTCTCATCTCAAGATTCTTAATTATAATATCCAAAGAAATGAATAATCAATTTGCAAGGCACTGAATATTTCCTATACAGTGGTACCTCGAGATACGAGTGCCCTAACATACGAGATTTTTGAGATATGAGCTGTCGAGCGAGGGATTTTTGCTTTGAAATACGAGCAGCATTTGAGATAGGAGTAATCTCTTGGATCGGCTGGCTGCACACAACCCATCAGTTTACCATGACTTGAGCGTCTCATAGTTTCCCATGCCTCAAGGTTACAGAACGAATTAAACTCGTATCTCAAGGTACCACTGTAATTGATTGGTGCATGTGGAAAAACAACTGGCCAAACAGTTCAAGAGTTGCAAAGATTTGTGACTCAGCAATGAGGTGTACAACAACTACATTGCAATCAAGTCTCTGGAAGTAATGAAATGAAGTATTATTGTACCTTCTGTTAGTTCATGCCTAAAGGCTTTTTCTATCTGATAAAACGTGACAGCAATAAAAGACTAACACATGGGCCAATCACAGATAACCCTGGATCCAAACAATATTTCACTGCATCCAATACCCAATAAGGCCCAAGGACAAATGGCTAGAGATTTTCAGCAGTATAAACATAATAGGAAATAGTGAACAATATATCTCTCAGTATTTGCTATATGTTCATCACCTTGAAATATATATAAAAAGCTATTTAAAAGTTATTGAGACTTCTCCCATCCTACACTATCCTGACAGTGTTATACTTTTGTGTAGGTGTTAGATTAAAAAAATAATATTAAAGCTTTATTATATAGCTTATAAGTAGGTTGTGTTATCTAGATTTGTAAGAAACTTTATATAACATCTTCCCTCAGCTAGCTACAACTGCAATAACACTAGGGCATGGCTTAAATAAATTTGAATCATCTTCCCCACCCTGTGGCAACCTACTTGCTATCGAAGATGGGGATGTTATTAATTAAGATTTCTTTAATCCTAGAATTTTAAGAGGCCCTTACCCTAAATTCAAAACTTCCCTAAATTAGTTCAGGTAGTACTTCTATTCTTACCAATACTTTAGGCCAGATAAACTAAAAACCCTGTTACCACAAAACATCAAGAAGTGCTGGATAAAAGTATAACAAATATCCCTTAAAATGGTAGCTGGGAGTGGGGGAGTAGGAGGAGGGGGAAATAGCTGAGCACACAAGAAAATAAGAAAAAAAAACTCAGGACCCTAAAAATTAATTGAGAACTGAAAACAGAGTTCCAGGGGAAATTCCTTAGTCTGGGTAATATATAGGCTTTGGTTTTAAAACTCACCAGGGGGAACTACATCAAAATTAAAAACATCTGGGCATCTAAAGACACAACAAACAGACTAAAAGGGCAACCATATAAGTGAAGAAAACATCTGCAAATCATTCTGATAAGGGGTTAATATGCAAAATATATAAAGAATTCTACAATATAGTAACAAAACAAGCAACCCAACTAAAATATGGTCAAAGGACTTGAATAGATATTTCTCCAAAGAAGAAATTCAAATGGCCAATAAGCACATGAAAAGATGCTGAATGAACATCATTAGTAATTAGGGAAATGCAAATCAAAATCACAACTAGATACTACCTCATATCTTTTAAGACAGCTACTATTCAAAAGAAAAACAAAATAATTGCATTGGTGAGGGAGGACTTTGAGAAGCTGGAACTCTATGTACTATTGGTGGGGATGTAAAATGGTGGAACCTTAATGGAAAACAGTTTTTCAAAAAATTTTAAGAACTACCATATGATTAAGCAATCTCATTGCTGAGTATATATCCAAAAGAAATAGAAACTCAAAGAGGTATCTGCACACCCATTTTCATAGTAACATTATTCACAACGACCAAAGGGTAGAAACAACCAAAGTTTCCATCGACAAATGAAGAGATAAAACATTCCATCAACAAATGAAGAGATAAAACATGATATATACATACAATGGAATATTATTCAGCCTTAAAAAAAAAAAAAGAAATTTGCCCTGGCCAGTGTGGCTCAATTGGGTCTCGTCCTATGCACCAAAGCGTTGCCAATTTTATCTGATTCCCAGTAAGGGCAGGCACAATATATCTGAACATGTCCAGGTTGTGGGCTTGATCCCCCGCCAGAGTTTGAGCAGAAGGCAGTTGATTGATTTTTCATTCTCACATGGATGTTTTTCTCTCTCTCTCCTTCTCTCTTCCCCTCTCCCTAAAGATCAATAAAAATATTTTTTAAAGGAAGGAAATTTGGACATATGCTACAGCATGGACGAACCCTAAGGACATTACTCTAAGTGCAATAAGCCAGTCACAAAAAGACAAATACTCTATTATTCCACTTATATCGGGTACATAAGGTAGTCAAATATATATACTTATATATAGGGAGAAAGCATAATGGTGGTTCATAGGAGCCAGCAGGAGGAAGGAATGTGTAGTTGTTGTTGCATGGGCATAAAGCTTCAGTGTTGTAAGATGAAAAGAGATTTGGAGACCAGGTGCACAACAATGTGAATGTACCTAACACTACTGTAATGTACAATTAAAAATGGTTAAGATGTGAATTTTATTTTATGTGTATTTCACCACAATTTAAAAAACACCCATGACAATACTGGAGATAAAAATTTCAGCTATTAGTAAAGTTATGCCCTGGCTGATGTGGCTCAATTGATTGGAGTGCTGTCCTATGGACTGAAAGGTTGCCGGTTAGATTCCCAATCAAGGTACATGCCCAGGTTGCAGGTTCAATCCGAGGTCAGGGTTTGGTCAGGAGGAAGACAATCGAATGTTTCTCTTTCACACTGATGTTTCTTCCTCTCTTCTTCTCCCTTCCTCTTTTTTTAAGAAAAAAAGGTGGAAAAAAAGGTAAGGTAATGACTAAGATCCTTACATAAAGCCAGAACTCTCAAAGTGTTATATCCTTAATACAGAAACAGATTATAAGGAATCAATCCATGCCACAAGGCTATGACAAAGAAACATACCATTAGCCTGACCTCTATTCAAATAGTACAAAAACATTCTTAAGCTCAAAAATACAGAAAGTTATGCTTTAACATGATAATCTCAGACCATCATAAAAAAATCAAAATCAAACATCTCTGAAGACGAAATCTTCAACTTAGGTCACACAGAATTACCACATACAAAACCCAATGAAGGTAAAAGGCAAGCTATGGATCTGAAGAATATTTGCTCATTCAAAAAAACAAAATAGCCTGGGTAATATTAGATACCCTATGAACTTTGGATACTAGAAACTATCTGATTACTATAAAGCATTTTAGTTTAGTTTAAGACAAAAGAAGAACTTGAAAAAAATTTGAAGACAATAAAAATTATAGATATATTTGAACAAAGCGTAATAGAACCTCTAGAAACAAAAACTAGTAACTAAGATTTATAATTCAAGGTTCAAATAACACATGAGACACATTAAAGAAAGAATCAATAAACTGGAAGTCATATATAAAAAATCATCCATTATCTATCAATAAAAGATAAAGAAAACTTAAAATATAAAAAAGAACTAAAGGGACCATCACACTGTTAATAGGTATTTCACAAAGAGGTAAAAGATCATGGAAAAAATCAACATTCAAAGAGATATCTGATTGAGAATTACCCAGAAACTATAAAGACATGAATTCAAACATGATAGATATATATGTATGTATATACAGGTATATGTATGTATACATACACACACACACATATATACATATCTAGATACCTTATACATGAAGTAGAAGAAACACACACAAATAAAAAATATATAGACCCAGCCAGTGTGGCTAAGTAGTTGAGCATTGACCTATGAAACAGAAGGTCTCATAGGTCGACTCCTGATCAGGGCACATGCCCAGGTTGCAGACTCCATCCCCATTTGGGAGTGTGCAGGAGGCAGCCAATTAATTATTCTCTCTCACTGATGTTTCTATCTCTCTCCCAAGCTTTACCACTATAACTTGTTTCCTAAGCCCATTTCTTCTAGGAATTACTTTTTCTACCTCCGTGGTTTTATAAATAAATGCTCTCTTATACTTTGTCTCTTGGCTCTGAACTCTTTCCTAGCCAGAACTCATGTACTGTGGTTGCTGAACCCAGGTCAGTATGACACCTGGTGCATTCCCATTGCCTATAACAAAACCAATACAAAATAATATTAACATAAACTGTAATTCAATCCTATATAATAAAAGCCTAATATGCAAATCGACTGAACTGCAGAATGACTGGCGGAATAATTGGTTGCTATGATGTGCACTCACTACCAGGGGACAGACACTCAATGCAGGAGCTGCCCCAAGCCTGCAGGTCCCGTGCTGGCCAAGGTAGGTGCCAGCAGGGGTCCCCCAATCGCCCCGATGGTTGCCCCACAGATGGGCCCTGATTGCTGGCCAGGCCTAGGGACCCTACCCGTGCATGAATATCATGCACTGGGCCTCTAGTTGAAGAAGAAAAAAGCATTATGTCATAGTTTAATTATATTTTTCTAACTTTATATAAAGTTATGGTGTCTTACAACTGATGGCAGCTTAGAAGCAATTAAATACTGTATAAGTATAATAATAACAACAATCAATGTGAGTGGACTACATTCATCATTTAAGAGGCTGAAATTTTCATCCTGCTAACCTATAATACTTAAGATTGATTTGCCTAACTCTAACTTACTAGAATTCTGAGATTATAAAAGATTTTTAAATAAAGAAATTAATTACCAAAACCTTTGTAAAGAAGTTCTTTAGAACCTTATTGATTCTAAAGATTTTAAAAAAAGAATGCCTATTCTGCAACCTAGACAAAAGAGGTTAATTATTAAAGTAGTTTCACATAATGAGGATTCCAGATTCTAGAGTTAGACTTTATGAAAGATTATATGGTAATTTTATTTTGTGCAGAAATAAATGTAATTCAAAAAACAAATTATAAGCCTTTTTTGTTTGTTTTCTTCCTTATTTAAAATTGACTATTCTTTATTTCCCAATCCTCTTTTTCCCCCTTGAAAACCTTTTACTCTAACACAGCAATTTTCAACCAGTGTGCCACAAATATTTTTAAAGCATGCAACACCTAATGATTTAGTCAGGGGCACTGACCTCTTTTCCCTTAGACTGTCAAATATTTTTAAGAAATTACAACATAACAATAGTCATTGGTGTGAATGAATCAAAATTATACTTATTCTTTCTTGTCAGATTAACAAAAAAAATACATTTTTTGGTGTGCCACAGAATGTTAGTAATTAGTTTATGTGTGCCATGAGATGAAAGAGGTTGAAAATTGCTGCTCAACAAAAAACTTAACTCTGATAGGTGAAAAAAAGCCTTTTAAAAGAAGTGTTTATTGTGCCATAAAGGACCGGTCTAAACCACCAGCAGCAGCACTCGGTGGAAAAGGCAACATGCTTGCTGTCCTGGAGTTGACAGGTATTTTTTAATATATCAAGGAGGAGACGGAAAGATGTAAGTTGTTTTAAAAGAATTTACATTAGCTACAGATTGGTGGGGCAGGATAAGGTAAAGAAGAGCTAGTTCTGGGATAAGTGCTGAGTCTGTAAGAAAGAAGTGTTTGCTCCTTTGGATTGGTTGTGGGCAATAGTCCTGAAAGTTATCCACATGCAGGATATGATGGCCCATCTAGTAGATGCCTAGATGTTGATCCAAAGCTCAAACATACATTCAGGAATGTGAGCAGTCTTGTCAATGGCCCCCTGCTATTAACGGGCTGTCTGTTCTGTGTCTTTCTCTCTTTCAGCCATCTGTAATTTAATTTAGAACATCTCAGAATTATTTTTCTTATTATTAGTACAAGTCACTTTAAGAAACTTGACATTTTCGATGTTCCCTTACAGGTTTTTGTTTTTCTTTAAAGTTGATTTGATCATCCAGTATGTGCCCAAATTAAAAGTCAAAAGCCTAACAAGATGACAAAAAAATCAGAACAATCTCTCCCCAAATTAAGCAGACTTTTGTCCATTCATACATTCACTTAATTCCTAAAACAACTCTGAATTTTTAGTTTTATCTTAACTATAATAAAACTAAATTTCAAACCTTAAGTGATCTGGTAAAAGTCAGTTTAAAAAAGGGAGGTGGGGGCAGACTCAGCACTCAAAACAAATCCTAAACCCTTAACTTTCACCTTTTTAAAATTCATCAGAACCTAATATGCACAGGAAAAAAGAAACAGCTGAAATGAACCGATTTCATACTAAAACCCACAGATACAGTCAAATCAAAACAGATATTTTCTTTTTCCTCATGAAACTTCAAACTGAGCTCCTTTTTCAAGAAGCAAAAATTCACATGGTTCTATATAATATCTGAGCCTCTATAATATGTGTCTCCGTTTTCTCATCTATACATGCAAGTAATATCTTCCCTAGAAAACTTCAGAGCTGAGAGGACTATTACAGAGAACATAAGGAAAATTGTTTTAATTTGGAAGCCCATAAAGTCCTAAACAAAAGTAACTCATTAAAATAATAAAAAGACATGAAATACGTGTAGTTTGAAATAAATAATAGAAAATTTGTAATGACAGAAAGCTAGTCGAGGTAGCCTATGACCAGAGATAGAAGGAAGAAATTAACTGAAAGAGATACTGTGGTGAAGACATGGGGGTTGGGGATGGAGATTGGGATAGTAGTGTGAGGGTATGGGGGAAGGGTTAATGGGGAAAAGGGGATATCTGTAATATTTTCAACAATAAAGATACTTTAAAAATATTCTATGTGATTGTGGTGGTGGTTACATGGACATATACACGTGTCAAACTCATTAATGGCACACTTAAAATAGGTTTAATTCAATGTATGGTAAATTATATCTACACAAAGTTGATTTAAAAAGGAACAAAAAACACAGAATCCAAGAACAGACCCTATAGAAAAGTTTCCCCCATAAGAACAATCTCTTTTGAGAAATAAAAAGGAAAAGGGGCTGCCTAAAATATATTTTGCATTTCCAACTTTCTCTTAATTTTATTCCAAGGAATATAAACTTAGAGAAATAAAAAATAGTCTGGATTGTTTTTACTCTGAAAGTTTTAAAGTTTCTGTAACTCACTAGTTAAAAAAAAAAAGGAATGTCTTATTCTTGATAAAGTTATTTGCCTTTAATATTTGCAATTGAAAGTGCTACAGGTTATTAAGATAATAATCTTTGAAACATAAGACATGACCCAGGAAATAATAGCTTTTCAGAAGAAGCAGGCATAAAGTAAAACAAAAGGCTAATAAATTTTCCTGTGTTCCTATTCACCACTCTTTCCCATCATTTCTCATTTCTAATGAAACCATTTGTAAATTTTGCAACATTATGTGGACAAAATTGTTTTAATTAATATATTTCAAAATGATTGGACAGTCAAATGAACCATACTATGCTATCAACAACTGAATAATTATTACCGGGCAATGCACACTACTTTATTAAAACCTTTGTTTTCTCTATGCCCTAATGTCTTAATTCTTCCTTTCTAAAGGCATATATCATATCAGTATAAGTCTCATTATTATCCCATTCTACTAATTTTCAGTCATTAATGAATCTAGATAGTGGCTAATAAAAAAGGAATTTCAGTGAACTTGTGCTATATAAAAATTCAGACCATCCCCTGATAAACCCCTTCATATGGCCAAAAAGTATTATAAATTAGAACTTCATGGTGTGGAGGTACAGAAAGAGCCACCCTAAGATGTGCCTCAGTGATATATCGATTATTTTGACTAAAAAACAACTGAAATTCTTTGGGCTCAAGAGAAACTTCAGGGGGAAACCAAGATGGCAGCATAGGTAAATACCTAAACTGCTGCCTCACACAACAATTTCAAAACTACAACTAAAAGACAAAACAGACATGATCCAGACCACAGGAAGGCTGGCTGAGTCAAAATTCTACAACTAGAAAGAAAGAAAAAAGCACACTGAGACTCAGAGGAGCTGCAAGAGGCAGAGGAACTGAGACATGCACGGAGAGGGCAGGCAACTGAGTGCATGGCTGGCTTTCTCAAGTGGGAGGGAGACAAAAGCTGCCAACACACTGAACTCCAGTTCCGGGTGAGACTCTGGGGGACCCAGACTCATACGGGATGAAGGGCAGGTTTCTCTCAGAGGTGTTTGCAGCGATTATCATGGGACATTGAGACATAAGAGGCCTCTTAGGGCAGGGCTGATGGAAACCAATGCTGTCTGCTCTGCTCTGAGATTCCGCCCCATCCAAGTTGAGCACAGAGGCTTTTGCAAATCTTCTTCCATAAGTGTGTCTCTAGCACAGAAGTTTTCCAAGCATAGACACAGCTGATCCTCACAGCCAAATGGCCTGGAGGTCAATTCCTCCCAGTGATACCAACAACAATCAAGAATTAACTACAACAAGACTGTGCACACAGCCCACAAAGATGCGCACCAAGAGTGTCCACCTCGGGTAACTGGAGGAGGCTGAGCCACTGAGCCCTACAGGACACCTAGCACACAAAACCACTCTATCAACTCAGGGAAGCAGCCAAAATTTGGAGACAAAAAAAAAAAAAACAAAAAAAAACAGATCACAAATGAAAGAAATGGAGGACACCAAATGACTGGATATAGAGTTCAAAACCACAGTTATAAGGTTTTTCAAGAATTTTCTAGAAAAGGCTGATAAATTTAGCAAGACCCTCAAGGATATGAAAAAGGACCAACTAGAAACTAAGTATACAGTGATTAAAATAAAAAATATTATATAGAGATCCAACAGCAGACAAGAGGATCACAAGAATCAAGTCAAAGATTTGAAATACAAAGAAGCAAAAAAAACACTCAAAAGCAACAAAGAAAAAGGAATCCAAAATATGAAGACAGTTTAAGAAGTCTCTGGGACAAGTTCAAGTGTACCAACATCTGAATTATGGAGGTGCCAGAAGAAGAGAGAGAGCAAGATACTGAAAACTATTTGAAGCAATAATGACAGAAAACTTCCCCCACCTGGTGAAAGAAATAGACTTAAAGTCCAGGAAGCGCAAAGAACCCCAAACAAAAGGAATCCAAAGAGGACCACACCAAGATACATCATAATTAAAATACCAAGTGCAAACGACAAAAAGAGAATATTAAAAGCAGCAAGAGAAAAACAGTTAGTTACCTATAAGGGAGCACCCATATCACTGTCAGCATATTTCACAACAGAAACTATGCAGGCCAGAAGGGAGTGGCAAGAAATGTTCAACGTGATGAATAGCAAGAACCTACAACCAACATTATTACTCTACCCAGCAAAGCTATCCTTCAGAATTGAAGGGCAGATAAAGAGCTTCACTGATAAGAAAAAGCTAAAGGAGTTTATCACTACCAAACCAGTATTATAAGAAATGCTGAAAGGTATTCTTTAAGAAGAGGAGGAAGAAGAAAAAGGTAAAGATAAAAATTATGAACAACTAATACATATCTGTCAACAAGTGAATCTAAAAATCAAATGAATAAAAAATCTGATAAATAAAATAAACTAGTGAATATAATAGAATCAGGGGCATAAAAAGAGAGTGGATTGACAATTCTCGGGCGAGAAGGAGGGAGTGTGCAGGGTGCGGGAAAAGACTGGACAAAAATCATACACCTGTGGATGAGGACAGTGGGGTGAGGGGTAAGAGCAGAGGGTGGGGTGGGAACCAGATGGAGGGGAACTATAGGGGAAAAAAGAGGAAGAATTGTAATCCCCACAATGGCAATTACATTTCATAGTTATTCTGAATAGAATGTGCCCCATTTTTCAATTAGAAATATTAAAAAATATAACCCTAAATTGGGTTAAAGGAATGAAATCATTTAAATTTAAATTATAATTATTCCCTGCTGCATAATTTTCCTAATGAAAAGGTGTAATCACTGCTGAGATTTGTTTAAGCAGCATATGTAAGAACTCTTAGTCCAATTAATGAACAGAATATATATGGGCACATGACCTTTCATTTACCAGACCAAGTACAGACTCATCTTTCAAAATAACTGGAATCTCTGGCTATGCAATAAATTAAATTGCAGCATAATCCCAAAGAGAGAATACCATGTCTACATGTAAATTTCACTCCCAATCAACAACCATCTCCCTGAATTTTTTTGATATCTTGAAGTAACAACTTCCTTCTGCGGCCAAGATTATACTGCCCATTAAATTGAATAATGGACTACTTGGCAAGCCAGAAACTGGCTCAATCACCACAGCATACCAAAGGAAGAGAAAGTAAACTGGAATAGACTTCTATAGTGGTTTGATTGCTTAAATCATTTAGTGGGAGTGAAAGCTGCATGGCAAGAAAAGGAAATATGTGGTCTATGTAAATGTGCAAAGGATGCTGAAGGGGATAAAAGCTTGTTCTTAAGAAAACAATCTAACAGTTCAACCTACACTGTTTTTGCTTACTTACTGATAGTAAATGACTACTTTCAGAGAAGAAAATCAAGAATTGGAGTTAACTCCCTACAAGGTTTTTCTTTGTTTTCTGTGTATGTGTGTGGAGAGAGTATTACCTTATGTCTCTCAAAACTTATTTGCTGTATTCTTCTCTCAGAGGGTACAACCCAATCATCTAGGCCAAAAAGTAATCAACTGAATTATATATAAAGATACCTGGACAAAAGTAACAGTCTTTTCACTGTCTCTTTACCTCTAGTCTTATCTGCACAGCTGAGAAAGATCTATCTCAAGTGAAATGTGTTCGTGTCACCTTCAGTTTCAAACCTTTCAATGTCACTGTTTACAGGATAAATCCAAGCTCTGAAGCACTGTATGGAAAGTGCTTCACATAATCAACCTTTCTCTCCATCCTTATCTCTCCCCATACCCCCATCTCATACATAGCTTGAACTAATTTATGGTCCCTTAAAAAATAAATTAAGCCATGCTAGTTCACACTTTCATAAATACTCAGCTCCCCTTAGCTCAGTTGCTTTCCCCTAATTCATCCTAATACACATCCAGCAGCCACCTCTTTAAATTCCTTCTTCACACAATTCAAGACTCAGATGATCTTCTAAAAGTTTTCCCTATGCCCTTAAAGTGGGCATAGTTTTTCCATAGTTCCTTGGTGTTGTAGCAAATAATGGCTCTCAAGTATGTGCACACTTTAATCCTACAAAATCTATATAGCAAAAATTATCTTGTAAACATGGATAAAAACTTTGAGATGAGGATTTAAAATCATCATCCAGAATTACCCAGATAGGTCCTATTTAATCACAGGAGTTCTTAAAATCAGTGTCAGAACTGGACCTACTAGTGCTGCCTTTGATGATGGAAGAAAGGATTATGAGCCAAGGAATATGAATGGCCCCTAAAAACTAGAAAAAGCAAGGAAATGAATTCTCTTATAACATATCCAGAAAGACATACCGTTCTAATAATATCCTGATTTTAGCCCAGTGAGATGCATGTCAGATTTCTGACCTACAGAATTGAAAGATAATAAATGTATGTTCTTTTAAGTCACTAAGTTTGTGGTAATTTGTTATGGCAACAATAAAAAACTAATATACTTGGGGACAGTTTTGTCATGCTATATTATTACTGTCTATGTGGGTTCAAGAATGGGAACTCTCTATCTTACTTAAAATTGTACTCTCAGTACCTAGCAGAGCCCCAGTCTACAAAGATGCGCAATAGTATTTTAGAACTGATATATATTCATAATTTAATTCCAAAGATCTTATTACTACAATCAAAATACTTTTCTTCAATCCAGAATCTTAATTGACAATATGAATTGCTTTCATATCTCGTCAGTCATTTTAGGCACAGAAATCTATTTATACGTACTAGTTTACATCTTCTGACTTTTATTAACAGGACAAGTACTCACCGTGACCCACTCTTCCCCTGGAACTTGCATGTAGGTGGCTTTTTTATATTCATGCTCCTCTTTCATATCAGATATCACATACTTTTTAAAAAATCACATATATTTTTAGTTCTATCAGTTACAAGATCCACTTTTCAATGTTATCTATCCACAGTGCTTTTAACTTAGGTCTCCTGAGTATCTGACCAAATAAATTACTACTTGAGGTTTCTCTCTTTTATTAAGGATTTAAAAATATTCAAAAGGTACCAAAGTGCCATTTCATAACCTTCTAAAATTTACATTATTTTCCCCTCTTCTAAGGCATGGTCAATACTATAATTCCCAATGCTATCTATCAGCTAACATTTTTAGGGCATAATATTTGCCCATCTCTGTGGTAATTAAGTGTTTTACAAGCATTAGTCTTTACAATGACCTTATGAAGGTGATTCTATATATCTCCCCTATTAGGTAGGAAGTTAGACATGAGCAGCTGGGGTGAGGCTTGCCATGGGGTCCTGAACAAGGGTGGGACCGCATTGCCTTCAGATGGCCTCTTTATGGGTGGTTCGGCCGTCAGCAGACCTCCAGCAGGCAGGTTGGGAACTAAATGGTTTTTGGTGCAAGCTCAGAGAAAAACAACACTATTCACCCAGGGTTTTTTCTGTATGCATTATGGGTAACGGCATGCACAGAAGAATTATAGTTATACAACCCTTTTCTGTCAGTCATCCCAGAATACAGATGAAAGTCTCCATCCAGAAAATCCCTCATTTAAACTAACCCAGGAGTTTGGGGCCATTGTCTTTCTCGACTGGCCCACTGGCTTAGAGTGTACCTTCAATAAATCCTATTTTGGCCCTAGCTGGTTTGGCTCAGTGGATAGAGTGTCGGACTGAAAGGTCATGGGTTTGATTCCAGTTAAGGGCACATGCCGGTGTTGTGGGCTCGATCCCAAGTGGGGGTTGCCGATCAATGATTCTCTCTCATCATTGATGTTTTTATCTCTCTCTCACACTCTCCCTTCCTCTCTGAAATCAATAAAAATATTTTTTAAAAGTAAAATAAATCCTACTTTGCTTTACATTCATTTTCACTGACCTTAAAATCTTTTTTTCTGCATCAGCAAGAACTGAGGTCCCAGCAGGTAATACCAATTGGTAACACTCCGCTGGGGTTGGGGTGGGAGGACTCAGGGATTGAGTGTCTTTCTCAAGTTTAGTTACATAGCTCAAAAGTAGTGGACTTGGGAATTCAAATACAAAGTCAATTAAAAAGTAAAAAGAAGATTTCTTAGATCAACACTTATATAGCTTATTCTACCAATTAAAAAATAAAATTTGGAAAAAATCAATCTTCATATTTGACAAAGAATTTTTCAAGTGATAGGTACCACTGAAGGTATGGCAATGGCTATCATAAAATATCAAAAAGTACATGTGGAGTTTCCTCAAAAAACTAAAAATGGAACTCCCATTTGACCCAGTGATCGCACTTCTAGGAATATATCCCAAGAAACTAGAAACACAAATCAGAAAGGATATATGTGTACCCCTATGTTCATACTAGCCCAATTCACCATAGCTAAGATTTGGAAATAGCCTAAGTGCCCATTAATAGATGAGTGGATTAAAAAAACTCTGATACATTTACACAATGGAATACTATGCTGCGGTAAAAAAAGAGTTCTTATCAATTGCAATAACATGGATGGAGATGGAGAGCATTATGCTAAATGAAATAAGCCAGGCAGAGAAAGATGATCTCATTCATTTGTGGAATATAATGAACAACATAAACTGATGAACAAAAATAGATCCAGAGACAGAGAAACATCAATCAGAACATCAAACCTCATGGAAGGTAGGGCACAGAGAAGGTAAGGGGAAGAGATCAACAAAAGGACTTCTATGCATGCATATAAGCCTAATCAATGGACACAGACAACAGGAGGGTGGGGCATGAATGGGAGGAGGGGAGTAATAGGGAAATGAGGACACATATGTACCTTAATCAATAAAAAAAAATTAAAAGAACAAACAAACAAAAAAACACAGTAAACTACCAAAAAAAAAAAAATAGTACCACATAACAAGGTGACAAAAGGTATTCTGGCCATAAGATACTTTATATTCTTTGTATTTTAGAATTTGTTTTCCAAAGTGAAGATATGTCCATAAATCATATAAATACTGTGCATCTTTCTTATCAATTGTTACTTCCATTTTTGAGAGATGAAAAGTAGAAAGATTCTAAATTTCAGGTTTTTTTTTAGCTTAAACTTTATTCCATATACACAACACAAACCTCTCATTCAACATCTTCTTAGGGTTCTCATTACTAATGGTTAGCATTTATATAGGTTAAAAGTGAACTGCAAACCATTAGTGATATTGATCTTCACTTCACTAACCAGCTCTGTAACCGTAAGTCATTTTACTAACTCTCTGGTTCTTGATTCTTTCATCCATAAAATGAAAAACCTGGACTAGAAGAAGTCTAAAATCTTTTCCCAAATTCTAGGATCCTAGGATGCCATTAACCTTTGCACTCTGTCTGGCAATCTACTGAGCACAGAACAATTAGTAGGATCACAGAAGGAATTAGGGCATAATTTAAAAACTTCAGAGGTACTATGAATCTCAGCCCTTTTACTTCCTAACTGCATGACCTTGGCAAGTCTAAGTTGCTTTTAAGTAAAATAAGGACAAACAGTTCTTTTCAGGATTAAATACATTTTTAAAATGCATGTAAAATAATGCCTGGTTTTAAGTACTCACTAAATATTCCTTTCTCTTACAGTGTGACTTTAAAGCATTATAATTATGTTTTTCAGGGAGCCATTTCTTGAAGCAGAATTTGAATGATAACATATTCTAAATAGTATTTTTGTCTACTTTGACCACCATAACAAGATACTATAGCCTGAATGGCTTAAACAACAGAAATTTACTTTCTTGCAGTTGTGGAGACTGGAAGTTGTAGATGAAGGTAAAGCAAGGCTGGTTTCTGGTAAAAACACTCTCCCAGGCTTGTAGACATCCAACTTCTGGCTGTGAGTTCTGGTATTTCTTCCTCTTCTTATAAAGACACTAGTTCTGTTGAATTAGAGCCCACCCTTATTAACTTCTTTTAATTTTATCACCTCTAAATAGGCCCCATCTCCAAATATAGTCATATTGGAGGTTAGGGCTTCAGTATATGAATTGGGGGTGGGGTGGAGTACACAAACACTTAATCCATAACAAAGAATATTACTTTAATTTTGTACCAAGAGTTTTTTTATTTTAAAGAAAATTTTATAGAACTCATTCAAACCACATGCCAAGTTTCTAAGATGAATAGAAGTACCTCAGGAACACACATGGAGAGGTTGAGCAACATAACCTTAATGACAAAACTGAACAGAGAAGTTACAAATAGAATTTGGGCCTTTTAAACTTGAAGCTCGTTCCATTAAATAATACTGTATTTTTCATACTTTTATTTCTATGTATTCTCATTGTCCTCTCACACATCTTAAATCTGGCTGAAAATTATTTCCATTAGAAATTTAAATAATATTAAAGGGAAGATATAATTTTTTAAAAGATAAGTTCTCAAAGCCAAAAAGAAAATAGATCAAACAGAGCCATGAAAACTAAGGTTTAATTTTAGCCTTATAATTTTGTGATTTCCACTTTTAAGGAAAAACAAAAAACTGGCACAGTCAGCAAAGTAATTGGTTTATATCTTGACCAGTGTTCATCAATGACTCTACTCCACTCAGAGGCATGTAGGAGTTATATAATTATTTCCAGTTTTGCCTTTTCCTGTTTTCAGAAAAAAAATGTATAGAATGCTTTAATAACTATATTCACTTTCTCTAGGTGGCAGAGATCTTATTTATACACCATCTCTCTGGATACCAAATATTTGTATACAATATATCTCTGGACATGATATAGCATAGAGGACTGTTACAAAAAACACTCTCATAGGATGGAGAGGGAGATAATTCTTTAGTGAGAAACACACTGGCTTATATTTGGTGGATATTACTCCTCAGACCACTTTAGCTAGGTGTTAAAATCTTTCTCTCTTTTTAGAAATTAAAAAAAAGAAGAAAATTACATTTTTCCTATTCTTATTACCATGGTTTTTTTACAAAAAAATAGACTACTTTTATCCATTAGAATTGATGTGTAGGCTGGCACTTCCTAGATAAAGTGAGAAGCTTCCTATTCAAAAATAGAAACTACTATAATAGTGTACTACTATACTTAACTTAAAAAATAAAAAAGCCCAACCTTCATATTTGGCAATTTATCACTTACTACTTTTTAAAATATAAATAAGCTTTTTTTCATATGCTTAGATGCTTTAATACAATTCCTTAAGTAAAAAGCTTAAGCATGATGAACTCTTGGGCCTTGAGATAAAATAAAAACTCTTGACTTTTTAGGGCAGGAGCAGAAATAAGGGTGAGGATGGGATGGGAAGGCAGGGAGGATGACAAAGCTACGAAGATAATATGCTAGTTGTGCTAAAGTTATGTCTACCAGAGAGTATCTTATTGAGATGTTCTTTAAATATAGCAAAAGTACTATTAAAAACATGTAAATGTACAGACAAAGAATACAACAAGCAATAATAATGCTATTCTCATCTCCAAAAACCAGGAACCCTCATTCATCTAGTGTAGCAATTTTCAAACTGTGTGCTGCAGTAATTTTTAAAACATTTAATATCTAACTATTTAATCAGGGCACTGATTGCCAAGTTAAAAAAATGTCAACAGACAACACAACAATAGTTGTCTGGTCTGAACAAAACAAAATTACATCTATTTTTTTGTCTGAGATCAGCAAAAACTATATTTTTTGGTGTGTCACAGAATTTTAGTAATTAGTTTATGTGTGCCATGAGAGGAAAAGGGTTGAAAATTGCTGATCTAGTAAATTATATAGTTTCTATTGGGAGGCTCCTCAAATTGGCTAATGATCCAAAAGAAAGTTTTTATATATTAATAACTGTTAGTGGCTATAACCAACAATAATCTACTGAAAATGCAATTCTTTTTAAAAAAATATTTTTATTGATTTCAGAGAGGAAGAGAGAGGGAGAAAGAGATAGAAACATTAATGATGAGAATCATTGATCGGCTGCCTCCTGAACACCCTTCCCCCCCTAACTGGGGATTGAGCCCACAACACAGGCGTGCCCTAGACTGGAATCAAATCTGGGACCCTTCAGTCCGCAGATCAATGCTCTATCCACTGAGCCAAACCAGCTAAGGTGAAAATACAATTTTCAAATGCTAACAACTCAAACACAGATTGATATCACAACACAACACAAAAGTCATTTAAAAAATAAATAAATGGAGAATACTATATGGCTGTACAAATCTCTTTTGATGATTTTTTTTCAATTGGGCTAGTATCCCCAAAGCAAGTACTTTGACATAGTCTTTGTAAACTCCTGTCTGAAAAAAATAAGTCCCAAAACACTATATTTAGATGATCATTTATGTTTCAGCAAGTCAAACTGCTTTGACTTGTAGCAAAAACTCATAATGATGGAATAGTAATAACAGTAACAACAGCTAGCAGTTAAATAGTATTTGCTATATATATTTATGTGCCAAGCAGTGTTCTAAGTGATTTATATATTTAACTTATATACCAGTTCTCACAACTCATTGAGATAGAAATGATTATTCCTCATTCCACCACTAGTATTACAGATTAGCCTTAAAGACATTAAATAAATTGCCCAACTTCACATAGCTAGTAATAGCTAGAATTTGATCCCAGGTAGTATGAGTCCAGAGTCCATGCTCTTAACCTATCTAATAAAAGAGAAACATGCAAATTGGCCATACCTCCATTACGCCCACCAGCCAATCAGGAGTGAGTATGCAAATTAGCCCAAACAAGATGGCGGTTCATTTGAATATCCAGGCACAGAGCGAAGACTGAAGACAGTGTAGAAGGAAGCCAAGTACTGCAGAAGGGAGCGAAGTTGCGGAGAAGCAAGCAAGCGGGGCGGGAGAGAAGGGAGGGAAGCAAGAGGGGTGGGGGAGACCGCCACAGGAAGCCCTATTGCAGGAATCTTCCTGCAATGGGCCCCTAGACCATTATATTATACCAGAGGCCCAGTGCACAAAATTCGTGCACTTGCAGGGGGAGTCTCTCACAGTCCAGGAGCCCTCAGGGGATGTCCAACTGATGACTTGGGCCTGCTCACTAGGAGCATGCCAAAGCCGTCAGTTGGACATCCTTAGCTTCTGGCTGAGTGACACAATCCTTGTGAGAGCAAACTGACCACCAGAGGGCAGCTCCTACATTGAGTGTCTGCCCCCTGATGGTCAGTATGTGTCATAGCAACCAATAATTCCGCCATCAGGCTGAAACCATCTCTCCAACATCCCCCGAGGGGTTCTGGATTGCAAGAGGGCACAGGCCAGACAGAGGGACCCCACCGATGCATGATCTGGGCTGGGGAGGGACACAGGCAGTTGGACAGCCAGGATGGGACTGCAGGAAGGCTTAAAGCATGTCCGGCCCATCTCGCTCAGTCCCAATCATCAGAACACCAGCAGCAAGCTAACCTACTGGCCAGAGCACATCATAGCGACTGGTTGACAAGTCGATTGCCTGCCCCCGTGGTGGTCAGTGCTTATCATAGTGAGCAGTTGAGCAGCCTTAGCATACCATTAGCATATTATGCTTTGATTGGTTGAATGGGCCACTGGATGACCAGACATTTAGCATATTAGGCTTTTATTATATAGGACTAGAGGTACATGAAAATTCATGTACTGGATGGGGGGAGGTCCCCTCAGCCTGGCCTGCCCTCTCTCACAGTCCAAGAGCCCGCAAAGGTGGGAGGCAACCCAGGTGATCAGGAGAAGGTGATGCCCCTATCACACCTCTGCTGCTGCCACTGCTGGTTGTGAAAGTTCCAGCTGGCCTTAGTTACCTGAGCTTTGGGCGGGCCCTTGGTGGCTGGGCAGCCACCATCCAAGGCTTGCCTGTGCCTAGGCTGGCCCTGCTGACTAGATCTCTGTATATTATTCTTTATTTCAGTCAGTCAATTAAGCATACACTGACTGAAATAAAAAATAATACACAGAGATCCAGTCAGTGAAGGGTGCAGGAGGACCCAAGGCCCCCAGCAGAGTGGCTGGCCCCAGCTAAAGAACGGAGGATACTCTCAATGACATGAGTTATAACTTGCAATTTGTTGGACACCACAGTCATGTTTCAGCATTGGGGGAGGGAGGAAGAAAGGGATGGGTAACTTGTTGGAGGAGCCTGGGTGAGCTGTCAGTCAGTGGGGGGTACAGGAGGACCCAGGGCCCCTGGTGGGGCTGAGAGGATCCCGGCAACAGGCGCAAAAGCTGAGGGGACTCCAATGGCAGACTGTGGGCACCACCCTTTTGTGATTGCATGACAGTCAATTTGCATATTACCTCTTTATTATATAGGACTAGAAACCCAGTGCACAAAATTCATGCCTGGGGGTGGGAGGGAAATCCCTGCAAGATCAGTCCTAAACCGGCAGTCAGATATCCCTCACAATGCAGGACAGCTGGCTCCTAACCACTTGCCTGCCTGCCTCCCTCATCGCCCCTAACTGCTTGCCTGCCTCATCATCCCTAACCATGTCTACCTGCCTGCCTGATTGCCCCAAACCACTCGGTTGACTGTCTAATTGCTGCTAACTACTCTCCTGCCTGTTTGATCGCCTCTAACCACTCGCCTGACTGCCTAATCGGCCCTAACCACTCACCTGCCTGCCTGATCACCCCTAACCACTCTGCTTTACTGATAGCACCAGCCACTCTCCTGCCTGCTTGATCATCCTTAACCACTCACCTTATTGATCACCTCTAATTGCTTGCCTGCCTGCTTGATTGACCCTAACCACCTCTGCCTAGGCTCATGCTGTGGCAGCTTTGTCCAGAAAGATGTCCAGAATGATGTCTTTGAAGAAATAATGATAGAAAACTTCCCCCACCTGGTGAAAGAAATAGACTTACAAGTCCAGGAAGCACACAGAACCCCAAATAAAAGAAACCCAAAGAGAACCACATCAAGACACATCATAATTAAAATGCCAAGAGCAAAAATAAAGAGAGAATATTAAAAGCAGCAAGAGAAAAACAGTTAGTTACCTACAAGGAGCACCCATAAGACTGTCAGCTGATTTCTCAACAGAAACTATGCAGGCCAGACGGGAGTGGCAGGAAATATTCAACATGATAAATAGCAAGAACCTACAACCAACATTATTCTACCCAGCAAAGCTATCATTCAGAATTGAAGGGCAGATAAAGAGCTTCACTGATAAGAAAAAGGTAAAGGAGTGCATCACCACCAAACCAGTATTATATGAAATGCTGAAACGTATTCTTTAAGAGAAAGAAGAAAAAGATAAAGATAAAAATTATGAACAACAAAAACATATCTATCAACAAGTGAATCTAAAAATTAAGTGAATAAAAAATCTGATGAACAGAATAAACTGGTGAATATAATAGAATCAGGGGCATAGAAAGGGAGTGGACTGATAATTCTCAGGGGGAAAGGGAGGTAGGCGGTGAGTGAAGAAACGGGAAGAAAATCGTACACCTATGGGGAGGGGGATAAGGGCAGAGGGTGGGCTGAGAACCAGGTGGAGGGGAGCTATGGGGGAAAATGGGGAACAGTTGTAATAATCTGAACAGTAAAGATATATTTTTAAGAAATGGTGGTAAGGTTTGTGCACAGTACAAAGGCATCTGACAAAGAAAGCAAAATAAAGCTTAAATTCTGGCCATGTTAGATCACAAAGCCATTTTCCCTAGAATGGTGGCTACTACTACATGTGCTGGAAAAGTGGCGCCTAACTGAGGCCCCCAAACTACTGCCTAGGGTGGCGGGGCAGTCCAGAAAACGTTTCAGCTGTTTAACTGGTTCACCACAGGGGGTGCATTTTTCAATTTCAAACAAAAGAGTCTCATAAGCCAGTAGTGACTCTGCCTACCACACTACTTATTGTTAAGCTTTATAATCTTGGGCAAGTTACTTAACCACTCTAAACCTCAGTTTCCTCATCTGAAAACTGTTTGAAAACAGTACTTGCCTCATAGTGAGATTTTGAGGATTACATAAAATAATGTAAGTAAAGTGTTTAATAATGCTCAAAAAATTGCAAGCAATAAGTTGTAACAACCACGTGTAATATCACAACCTCTTCAAGTTTCATATTCCTCATTTGTTAAAATGAATATCAACTACTTCACAAGACATTCCTATGAATGTTGAATTGTGGTAATGAGAAAATATTTTATAAGCTACTGAATGTTTACTTCTAATTTTATATAAAGAACTAGAGGCCCAATGCACAAAATTCATGCAAGAGGCTCAGCCCTCACAGCCCTGGCTTCATCTGGAAGTTCATCTGGATGATTGTTCTGCTATTCAGTCTAATTAGCATATTCACTCTTTATTATATAGGATTAGCAAATAAAAAAGTTCTTGGTACCTAACACTCAGTAAATGCACAACTAATATTAAATGACATTGTTGCTATTAGTATTGATACTTAAAATTTTTATGTCAGACATTAATTTCTTTGACATTACTTGTTTTAGAGAGGATAATCATAATCATGGATCATTCTAAACTCTGAGAGGAACCCTAGCCAGTGTTTCGTATTGGTTAACATTGATCCACACTGAAGGGTTGTGGGTTTGATATTTCCAGTCAAAGTCACATACCTGAATTGTAGGTTCGATCCCCAGACCCGGTTGGGGAGCGTGAGGAAGGCAATTAATCGCTGTCTCTCTCACATGGATGTTTCTCTCTCTTTCCTCCTCCCTCTGTCCCTACCACTCTCTCTAAAATAATCAATGGGAAAAATATCACCAGGTGGGGATCAACAATAACAAAAAAACTGAGAGCAATATTACTTCATCAGAGAGATCTGTAAGCAATACAAATCTCAGGGGTCTAATATTCGGTGGTATCCAGCTCCCCCCAAAATCTACTACCTATCAAAGCTAACAGCAGCAGAAAAAAAAAAGAAAGAAAAATTACCTCAGGGAGACTAAACCTTCTTGCTTAAAATCAGAGCCTCTCAATGGGAAAGACTGTGTTTTATACCCACAGTGGACATTGGGGAACAATTGCAGTTTCTCTAAACGTGGAAATAGCATTCCTCAGAAACTGCCTATTGATTCTATTCAACCTCAAAATAGATATTTAACCCTGCTCCCTTAAGAAAGAGGCCTCTTCTATCCATATTGCAATATTTGGGATATTTAGAGCTTCTATAACCATAAATTCCAAACTTAGAATTTCACAGCAGCTATTATTCAGCTACGAAGAACACACACTTAATCACAGGCCTGCAAACTGAAGGATTTAACAGGCCTCCAGTTATGCAACTGAATTCTGTTACTGTGACCCATGCAGCAGGCAAAACCCTAAATAAAATGACCTAAGACTGCTATTGGACGTTATACTTCCATATCTATCTTCCAATGTGCTTACAAGTTTTGTTGTTCGGGTTGTTTTTCACAGTTATAACCACTACCAGCATTCTAGTTATACATTTTATTAATACAGTACTAAGTGGGCAAAAGAATGCCTATTCAACTTTACTAATGCCTGTATCTTCTTAGCACTCTTAGACATAAAGCACATTCTATATTTAGCATAGATTACTATGTCTATTAAAATAACTTTTTATCCAAGAAGCTCTAGATTTACATCTGAATCTGTCACTAAAATATGCTATGTCCTCAGCAAACTATTTAAGCTCTGTGGTTCTCCTCTGAGATAATGTATGAAAAAATATTTTTTTAATTATAAAGTGATATACATATGGAAATAATTTTTCTTCAACACTACATCATGCAAGTAAATATAAAAATGTATGCTTTAGGTCTTTAAATGCACTGAAAAGCTGTGAAAAGTTGTGAAAGTGCTTTTCAATAATAGAAATATTCCACAAATGCAAGCCCTTATGAATTACATCACCTTTTCATTTTTATAATGTTATTATAGCATTTGCTAGATATACTGCACACAAATGGCTCAATCAAAAGGTAACTAGAATTTGGAAATTTCTAGAAGCTTAAGTATTGACAGTTGGAATAACCAGCTTCATCAGTAGTAATATCTGATTAGCAGTACTTGCTGCCTTCTTTTGGCTTCTTTAGTACCATTTTAGGCAGCATGTGCTACTCCTGTAAGGACAGTAAGAGTAAAGCCTCAAATCTGCCTATCCTGACATTTCTCAGGGGGACTCGGATCAAACGATAATACCTTGAAGAAGGTCTGGGCAATTACCTAAATGTATGAAATAAAAACTAAGACCAGAACTGAAGCAATAAATATGCTATGTTCATTGCACTGCCTTCTTTGGGCCTGGACAAACTTCTAAACAAAACAAAACAACAAGAGCACAAAAACTTCCTGTCCTTTCTCCCAGGCTTTTGTACTAACTTCTGAAGAATTTTCACCACTAAACACAGGAAGTAAAATTTTGTCCCATATGGCACTACAAGGGATTAGCTTCGTGAAATCCTTGGTTTCTACTTGGCAGCTCTATGAACTATATATAAACTGACCTCCAGCCAAAACCAGTTTGGCTCAGTGGATAGAGTGTCAGCCTGCGGACTGAAAGGTCCCAGGTTCGATTCCAGTCAAGGGCATGTACCTTGGTTGCAAGCACATCCCCAGTAGGGGGTGTGCAGGAGGCAGCTGATCGATATTTCTCTCTCATCGATGTTTCTAGCTATCCCTCTCCCTTCCTCTCTGTAAAAAATCAATAAAATATATTAAAAAAAAAAAAGACTTCCATCAAGGCCAGACTCATGTAACTCAAGCTGCTCCATTTGGAAAGGACACACTGGACATATAGCAAAATAATCTATCAAAGACAAGGCTCCCTATATCATGACCAGATAGATGAGCAGGCTGCCAAATATTAAGTAAAATACTGAATGGCTATCGCTAATGTGCCCTTACCACATTCATGGAGGAATTATTTTCTTTATTTAACTAAAGAAAATTCATGCACTGGAGGGAGGTCCCTTAGCCCAGCCTGGCCCCTCTCACAGTCTGGTAGCCCTCAGGGGGACCTGGTGATCAGGGGAAGGTGGCGCCCCATCACACCTCTGTTGCTACCACTGCCTGCAGCGCAATCCTTGGTCAACTCTGGTTACCTGAGCCTCGTGTGGCCCTGGGTAGCTGGGCAGCCACCATCTGAGGCTTGCCTATGCCTCAGGCTGGCCCTGGGCAGCTGGGGGGCTGAAGCAGGTGCACAGAGTGGCTGGGGACTGGGAACCACCATCTTGTGGCTGTGAACACTGCCATCTTTGAGGGTGGGGCAGTTAATTAGCATATTCCCTTTTTATTGGCTTTGGGTGCCACCAACTTTGCAACACTATGAAGGTCAATTAGCATATTCTAATTTTATTAGATAGGATGTGCATGATTACTAATGCACAGCATCTCTTATCCAAAGCACAGCTCACATATAAAACAAGCCATGGAGAAATAAAACAACCACCTCAATGGGCTTTAAAGGATAACTAGGAAGAAGCCAGACACACAAGGTAATTCAAGAATTATATTTCCAAAGTTAAACACTGTGTGCTATATATCATACAAACATGTTGTCATTGGTGCAATCTTTTGCTAGCAATGCATGGCAACATTGATATGGCATACCACAAGTTAAATATGGCTGCTTATCTAGACAAGAGATCCAGAGATGAAGTAAATGGTTTGATTTTAAAACATTAAATATGTTTCAGCTGCTGAAATGAATTATCAATTTGAATTTATTCAGAAAATATATTCAGTCTATAAAATATATTAAAAGTGTGCAAACACTCAGAAGGCAGAAAGTGAACAAAGATTTCTGAAGCTAAAGATCTGAAAAGACAAACTAAGGACCCCTAATTTCATATCAGACAGCACTGAAAGGTTTTTAAATTTTTTTCTGATGCAAGAAAAAATATTTAAAAATGTATAATTACATAAGAAACATTTAAAATTGTGTTAATAGCCTACTTTAAATAGAAAAATAAATTAAAAAATATAAATGGACAACTCATAGTAGGATAAACACACACTGCTAATAAATATTTTTAAATGTACAACCTCGTGCAGAATCATAAAAATGATTTAAAAGACATACAATTCTATTTCATACCCATAGACATAAAGAATAAAAAGCCTGACAACACCAAGTGGTAAAAAGGATATAGAGCAGTGTAAACACTGATACACTGCTGGTAAAAAGTAGGCTGGTATGACAACTTTGGGCAGCATCTATTAAAAAAATATCTCTATACTAGAGCCCAGTGCACAGATTCATGCACTGATGGGGTTCCTTAGCCTGGCCTGCCTCCTTTCACAATCCGGGACTACTTGCGGGATGTCGGAAAGCCAGTTTTGACCCGATCCCCACAGGCCAGGCCAAGGGACCCCACCGATGCACAAATCCATGCACTAGGCCTCTAGTATTCATATAAGATCTTTGATTAATCTCTGCCTGCTCTCCCCTCTCCCACTTTTCCTCTGAGATTCATCAATCTGTTCCATGTTTGGATGCCTGTGGCTTCTGCATCTGCATTGAGCATCTGCCCCATGGTGGTCAGTCATAGCTACCAGTAAGCCAGTCGCTTATGTAAATTCTATCTAATAAAAGAGTAATATGCAAATTGACCATATCTCCGCTACACCACAAGCCATGCCCACCGGCCAATCAGGAATGAGTATGCAAATTAACCTCAACCAAAATGGCTGTGGCCAGAAGAGAGCTGGAGGGAGGCTTGGGTTTTCCTGGTGATGGAAGAAGCCAAGGTTTCCACACACCCTGGCCGACCCAGGCCTCCACTCAATGCTACAAAGTTTCAATTATAGAAGATAAATAAATTCCAACAAAAATGGCGGCAGCCATGGAGCTGGAGAGAGCAGGAGGCTAGGGTTGCCCCTGGTGATGGAGGAAGCTAAACTTTCTGTAGCCCTGGCCTGCCTTGGCCTCTGCTGAAGGCTACCAAGTTTCAATTATAGAATATAAATAAATACTAGATACCAGGGCCTCCACTTGGGTTGCTGGAGGGCGTGGCCGGCCTGCAAACGACCACAGGCCCCTCATCCAGACCACCCCATACCCCAAGGAAACCCCCATCCTGATCCGGGACACCCTTCAAGGCAAATCAGTTGACCCTCACCCATGCACCAGGCCTCTAGCCTATCTAATAAAAGTAATATGCAGATTGACCATTATTCCAACACACAAGATGGCTGCCCCCATGTGGTCAAAGAAAACCAATGGAGGGCAGTTGTGGGTGATCAGGTCATCAGGGAAGGGCAATTGAATGGGACCAAGACTGCAAGGGAGGGCAGCTGGGAACAATCAAGCCTGCAAGGAAGAGCACTTAGGGATGACCAGGCTGGCAGAGGAGGGAAGTTTGGGGTGACCAGGCCTGCAGGAAAGGGCAGTTAGGGGTGACCAGGCATGTAGGAGTTGGGCAGTTAGGGGCAAACAGGCTGGCAAGGGAGCAATTAGGCATCAATCAGGCTAGTAGGAGAGTGGTTAGGAAGTAATCAGGCTGGCAGGCAGAAGTGGTTAGGGGCAATCAGGAAGGCAGGCAGGTGAGCAGTTGGGAGCCAGCAATCCTGGATTGTAAGAGGGATGTGTGACTGTGAGAGGCAGTTGGACATCCCTCAAGGGGTCCCATATTGGAGAGGGTGCAGGCTGGGCTGAGGGACACCTCCCCCAACCCCCTGTGCATGAATTTTGTGCACTGGGCCTCTAAAAGTACATTTTTCAAATTCTTCTTTTGGTCTTTATTCATCTTAAACTAAAATGCTTTATAGTAATCAGATAGTTTCTAGTATTCCAAGTTCATAGGTAATTGTCTAATATTATCCATGGTATTTTTTTTGAATAAACAAATATTCTTCAGATCAAAGGTAACAGGGATTAGGAATGAGAAGAAGGTTTGAGTACAATGGAAAGCATAAGAGAATTTTAAGGGTATTGGGACTGTTCTGTATTCTGACTGTTGAAGTGGTTGCAATAATGTACATATGTGGTAAAATTCATATAAATGTACACCAAAAAAGTCAAATTTATTATGTAAAAAATAAAAGTGATGTATATCCAAGATATATGGCGTTACATGTCACATATCCACCTCCAGAAAATGTAAAAGGCTACCAGATCATGCTGTTAGATATTCTCCACATAACAACTATGACATGTCCCTCAAAGATTAACAAAAGGCCTAAAAAGGAACTCTATATACTAAAAACCAAATATGTAATCATTTCTCAGGGAAAAAAGTAATCAAGTTTTTTTTGCATCTGTTTTATAAATTTCATCTAGAATTTAAAACCAGTAACATTACACAAATAAAAGGAAATTAATTAGAAAGTGGCTGGCATCCCCCAAGGAGTCCTGGAGTTCGAAAGGGTACTCTGCAAAGGAGCTGTACAGGTGTGGAATGCAAATGTAAGTGTGCAATAACCCAGATTTAGGCAACAGTGCCCCAGCATCAACATAACCCATGATCAAAGGTAGAATCATGTGGCACCACGAGGAATCAGGCTCCCTTCTCTCTGGTTTTGGGGTGTGTCACCCAAGAACCGCTGCTACCAAGTCATTACAGCTTGGCAACTCCTGCATTGAGCGTCTGCCCCCTGATGGTCAGTGCATATCATAGCAACTGGTTGTATGGTAGGAGGAGCACTTAGCATATTAGCCTTTCATATATAAAGACCAGAGTCTGGTGCACAAAATTCGTGCATGTGGGAGGGACTAGGCTTGCAAGCCCAGCCTGCACCCTCTCCACACTGGGACCCTTTGAGGGATGTCCAAATGCCCATTTAGGCCTGATCCCACTGGACATCTCTCTCACAATCCAGGACTGCTGGCTCCCAATCACTTGCGTGCCTGCCTGCCTGCCTGCTTGCCTGCCTGCCTGCCTGCCTGCCTGCCTGTCTGATTGCCCCTAACTTCTTCTGCCTGCCAGCCTGATCATCCTCTAACCACTCCTCTGCCAGCCTAATCAACACTTAACTGCTCCCCTACTGGCGCGATTTCCCCTAACTGCCCTCCCCAGCCATCCTGGTCAGCCCTAACTGTTCTCCCCTATAAGCCTAATAACCCAAAACTCCCCTCCCCTGCAGGCCTAGTCCCCCCAACTGCCCTTCCCTGCAGGTCTGGGTACCCCCAACTTTCCCCCTGCCAGCCTGGTCCCCCCCAAATGCCCTCCCTTGCAAGCCTAGTCCCCCCCAACTGTCCTCCCTGCACCTGATTCCCCCCTACTGCCCTTCCCTGCAGGCCTGGTCTCCCCCAATTACCCTCCTACACCAGCCCCGTTTCCCCTAACTGCCCTCCCCTGTAGGCCAGCTTGTGGTGGCCATCTTGTGTCTACATGGAAGCAGCCATCTTTGACCACATGGGGGCAGCCATTTTGTGTGTTGGAGTGATGGTCAATTTGCATATTACTCTTTTACTAGATAAGGTTGAATGATCCTATCATAGACTATGTTTTAATGTGTTCCATAATCTACACTAATAAAAGAGTAAGATGAAAATTGGCCATATCTTTGCAAACACCCACCAGCCAATCAGGAGTGAGTATGCAAATTAACCAAAAAAGACGGTGGGTGAATTTGCATATGCCGAGCAACTGGGGGCAGGGCGAGATGTAGGCATTTCATATGCCCCAGCACTCCAGGCCTCTGGGCAGCTTGGGAAGGTGGAAAGGTGGCTCCAGGCCAGAGCAAGAAAGCGATGCCGGCAGCCAGGGGGAAGAAAGGCCCATTCTTGCACAAATCTTCGTGCATCGGACCTCTAGTAATTTTTATAATAACATAGCAGAGATATTATTGAGTTAGTTATAACATCTTTGTGATTGTACTAAAAGTGCCAAAGCAACAAAATTAACTGTAATGAGAACAGTCCTCATTACTCTATAGCAGTGGTTCTCAACCTTTCTAATGCCTTGACCCTTTAATACAGTTCCTCATGTTGTGTTAACCCTCAACCATACTTCATAACTGTAACTTTGCTATTGTTATGAATTATAATGTAAATACTTGTGTTTTCCGATGGTCTTAGGCAACCCCTGTGAAAGTGTCGTTCGACCCCCAAAGAGGTCGCGACCCACAGGTTGAGAACCTGCTCTATAGTAAACAAACCCCCTCAATAATTTTTAAAAGAAAATAAAAACCAAGGCAAAACTCAGAATATTTAAAAAATGTAATGCTCCTCACTTTTGTATTCAAGGGGCATTCTTAATTCTCTAAGAGTTTATTGGTTACCTACCATTTTCTAGGCTCTGTGCCATCCCTGAAAAATCTCAAAGCAAACAGCCATATATTTTTAAGACCATAGTGACAGATTGCAAAACATATAGCCACAGAGCAGTAGTGAAATGTGGGATAAGGAAGCAAAACCTAGGCCCTGAACGTGTACTAAACACAGCAAATAGAAATAAATTACAACTATTATTCTCTAGCACTTTTGTCCCAGATCTACTCCTAAACTTACACTTTTAGTTTGTATTTTTAGCTGGTTTTGATAAACATCTCCAGAATTAGGATGAAAAGACCTATAAAGTTTCATTGTTAGGTTCAGAAATTCCTTTATCTTTCCAAATTTCAAATAGGCTAGCTTCATGCTTAGCAACTTCCTGTTAAGTATTTAGCAAACTTTTATGAAAGACATCATGTATCAATCACCTCCCTTATCCCCTTGATATCTCAGAACTGTCATCAGAAGATTCAAATAAATTCTTTTTTCTATAACCTGGCCTACCTACATGTTAGCAATTATAACAAATTTGGCATTAAGTTTAGATTTCAGATTGCTGTTGACAATTATAAAATAGCATAAATTCCCTAAACACATAGTGGCTAGGATAATCTCTGGAGACGATTTCAGATTTCAAACACTAAAGTCATATTCCATATCCTAGAACTAACAGAAAATCTGAAAATAATGGACTTTAGAATTATTGCTCAGGACAGACACAGCTTCAATAAATACAATTCAAATGATCTACCTCTATAGAGCCAGATTTACCCAACTTAATAAGGAGGTAATAGTTATATAGATATAGTTCACAATTATGCCTTTTTGACACTTAAACTTAACTAAAAATTCCAAGAGCATTGTAAGAAAGCTTTTAAAGTAACCACACAAAAAATCTTTTGGATTCTCCAAGTACGTGATGTAACTTGTATTTTTTCCTTTTCAGTCTGGCAATTTTCCAAGTATAGTATTGAGGCTTTTTCTTTTTGATTTTTGAAAAACTATTGTAATGCCAGTGTGGTTGGTAGCAAATAGTCTTTTTTGTATTCAAATATTATAGCTAACAGTTACACCACTAGGTTTTATGACCCACCATGTACACCGAAGATTTTCAATAAATATATATTGGTAAATAAGCAAGAAGAAGGGAAATATGTACACTAGAATCTGATTGCAAAGAAAAACTCAATGTAAAGAAACAAAATATAAGCAGATTCAAACAAAATATAATCATTAGAAACATTAAAAATAACTACTCAGCATGGAATGATGAAAAGGTTCTGGAGATGGATAACAATGTAAATGTACTTAAATGTCACTGAACTGTACACTTTTAAATGGTAAATTTAATATTATGTATATTTTACCACACTCAGCCAAGTGTGACTACAGACTTGTACAGGAAGACACTCGGGCTATGGTGAGAAATTCTAACCCTGTAAAATATTATGGTACATGGTACCTAAAAACAAATAAATAAATAAGCAAAAAGGCTATCACTGAAAAAGTTATACTGTGAGGATATTCTGTTTTACAAAATATCTGTTTTTGCTGAGCCTCAGTGAGAAAAGTAGTAGCTTTTTATATATAAAATATTAAATAGCATTTACTCCTTTGGAAGAAAAATGAAGTATAACTTAATGTAAGTTTAGAATTTGAACCTTTAGAAATAAACTTGCCTGCTTAAAAAATTAAATTAAAACTGTTTTTACCTAAGTTGTTCAGAAGCTTTTCAACTTTATACTTTTAACTCATAGTTTTTTAACCCCATAAGCAATTTTACAATTAATATGAAATACATATTTGCAGCTCTTGTTACATAAATCCAAAAGAAGAGGTGCAGATCACTTTAAAGAGAGAAAACTCTATCTTACAATAAAATAAAAGAATTAAAAGAAAATATGAAATCTCATCCTGGCCAGTGTGGCTTACTTGGTTGAGCATTGTCCCACACACCAAGAGGTTGAGGATACGATTCCTGGTAGGGTACATACCTGAGTTTCAGGGGCATGCAGGAGGTGACCCATTGATGTTTCTCGTTCTCTTTCCCTTCCTCTCTTTCTCTCAAATCAATAAAAATATTTTTTTAATAAAGAAAATATGAAATCGCAACTAGTAATATGAGGATTATCTGATGACCCCGAGGTTTATCTGAACATTCCTACAATACTCTAACAAAACTCAGAAACGAATCTCACATAAAGAAATGTGGTATGAACCAGCTTATGCCTTTGAATTTACCATCAGCTTTGCTGTTTTGTGTTCTGTTCCAAAGCTGAGACCAGTCAGCCAAAAATTCTTGCATTTTCTCTTCCTCATCAAACTATGGATTTAAGAAACTAGTTGTCAAAATGAAGTTAGTCCACTGATCAATCAAATCTGCACTCTGTCACTAAAAAGGGATATCATATTACTCCTAACGTTAACCATCAAAAAATATTTTTTAAAATATATTTTATGGATTTTTAAAGAGAGGAGGAAGAGAGAGAGAGAGAGAAAGACCGATGGGCAGCCTTCTCCACTCCCTCAACTGGGGATAGAGCCGGCAACCCAGGCATGTGCCCTGACTGGGAATAAAACCAGCAACCTTTCAATGCATGGGATGACACCTAACTAACTGGGCCACACCAGCCAGGGCCAAATTTTTTTTTTTTAAAACCTACTTTGGATCTAGAATAGGAAAAATAAAGCCAAGAGATTAATCCTATATAACAATAAGCTAATATGCTAATTAGACCTAAGAGCAGAATGACCGTCCAGAGGACCATCCAGAAGACCTTCAGATGAAGCTGGGGCTGTGAGGACCGAGGCAGCAGCCAGGAGGGCCTGCAAGGGCAGAGGCAGCCGGGGCTGTGAGGGCATACCCTTGCACAAATTTCATGCATCAGGCCTCTATTATATAGAATAAAATTATAGAATATATAGAAAAGACTTTCTATATTAAAGGTGAGGTATAAAGAGATTATGTTCAAATAATCCTACATAATAACCCTATATAATAAAAGGGTGATATGCAAATTGACCCTAGAACTACTGGGAATGACCAATTGCTATGATGAGCACTGACCACCAGGGGGCAGATGCTCAATGCAGGAGCTGCCCCTGGTGGTCAGTGCTCTTCCACAGAGTGAGTGCCGCCAGTGCAGCGGCAGTGGAGGGAGCCTCTCCCATCTCCTCAGCAGCAAAAAGGATGTCTGACTGCGGCTTAGGCCTGCTCCTCAGAGAGAGAGGGCCTAAGCCATTAGTTGGACAACCCCAAAGGCTCCTGGGCTCCCGGAGGTGTCTCACTACCAGCTTAGGCTCAATCCCCTGGGGAGTGCACGAATTTTTGTGCACTGGGCCTCTAGTTTTCAAATAAAAAAAACAAGTCCTGGTCAACTAGCTCAGTTAGTTAAAGTGTCATCCCATACACCAACAGGTTGCTGGTTCTATTTGGTCAGGGCACATGCCTAAATTGTGGGTTCAATGCCCAGTCAGAGAGTGTACAGGAGGCAAGCAATTAATGTTTCTTTCTCTCTCTCTCTCTCTCTCTCTCTCTCTCTCTCTCTCTCTCTCTCTCTCTCTCTCTCTTTCCATACTTCCCTCCTCCTCTCCCTCTTACTCTAAAAATCAATAAAAACATATGCTTGGCAGAGGTTTAATTTTTAAAAACCCAAACAAATATATAAAACTGTCAAGGGGACGAAGTGAAAATGATGAGACACAGCATAACCTATAAAAACAAATGGCTGGATTATTAGAAAGAGCTGCAGAGTTTAATTATACTGCCAAATAGTACCCTGCTCAGCAGCTTCTCAGAACCAGCTGCCATCAGGCACCAAGAAAACTTCAAGTAGAACAAGGGTAATCTTCAAGTATACATAGACAAAGGTTATTTTCAAGTCTAATTCGTTGGGTTTCAAATTCTACCATGCATATATCAAATCTTTCATGATTTCTTCATAGCTACTCTCCAAAAAGAATATTTGTCCCTATAGGTGCTAATGCAAAATGAATTTTTACTTGTTAAAGTTTCATTAATTTGCTGCTAAGTTCATAATATACTAATTTATATCATGAAACTTATATTATAAGCTTCTAGAAGTAGAAACATGGCTTATACAGCTCCTTAAAAAAGTACAGTAAAAAAATAAAATGCTGCCCATGATTAGAACAGTGTTGATACACAGTAGATACTAAGAATAAGTATTTGTTGAACAAATAAAAAAGTGAATTATAGTTATTTACCATCTCCTCCTCATAAAGTACTTATTGTAAAGGAGCTCTAGAAACTCTATTATGGCAATGTCATAAACATAATGTGGTAATCAACTGGCTCTTACTCTCCCACTCCCACTCCCACATCCATTTGATACCAAAACCAAATACAGGATACTTGTTTACCTAACTTCCCTTCCTATCTTATAAAGTTCTTAGTAGTATTTACAGCTTGTACCCCTTAAAAATCAGCTTCAGAGTTGCCCAAAGAGCAAGCAGCTATTCTAACTACATCTTCAGGAGAAAGATCTTTCCTAAGTCAGGTACTCTGATGATTTCTGTCTCCTACATGGATAAAATTAATCCCTACAATTTATCAACAGTCCAGGTCCCACGCATGGGCAACAGATTCTTTTAAAATTAAGGCTCCTTTAAAATTATTAGGCATACCTATATGTGTGGAAGTTGTTGAACAAGACGTATGTCTGACTTACCTTCCATTGTGTCCTACATGACAATTTCTAGGTATAATTTTCACATAGTCAATCTGGTCCATGTACAGACAGGCATTCAATGAACACATAAAAACCATGGTTATTAAGTTATACACAAAACCACTGACCAGTGGTGAACAGTAGGTTGTGACTCTCAGATTCACATTTATTTCTGAGCGTTACTTACTCAATAAAAAGCCTAGTGGAGAATCCAAGATGGTGGCATAGGTAAACACCTACTCTGCTGTCTCGCACAACAATTTCAAAACTACAACTAAAAGACAGAACGGACATCATCCAGAACCACAGGAAAGCTGCCTGAGTGAAAGTTCCACAACTAGAAGGAAAGAGAGGGGCTCACAGAAACCCAGAGGAGCTGCAAAAAACTGATATGGAGACGCGCGCGTGGAGAGAGCGGGTGCCGGAGTACCTGGCTGGCTTTCTCTGGCGGGAGGGAAACAGAGACTCCCAACGGTATTAAACCCCTTATCCTACGACACTAAACCCCAGATCCAGCCGAAACTCATACAGGGGGAGTTTGGACTGTGAAAAGGGAGAAGTGCACGGAAATTTAGGGGAGTTGCAAAAGATCAGAAGTCTGCTGGTGCGCACAACACTGCGTGCAGAAGACCAACTGCTGATTGTGCCACTATCTTTCACAAGTGGGCGGGAGACAGACCCTCCCAACTGCGCCACTTCTAACTCCACTAAACCCGTTTCGGGCGAAACCCTGGGGACCCAGACTCATATGGTTCCGGAGCACAGGAGAGCCGGAGGAGCAGCATTCTAGAGGCACTGCGAGAGAGTGCGCGTGTGCGCATGCACAGGGATTGCTCCAGCGACTACCCAGTCACGAGAGACTCAGGAGCCATGGAGGGGAGGGCGGACTGGAAGGTAAGGCAGTCCCTTAAGCACTGTGACTCCACCCAGCCCAAGCTCAACAGAGGCTTTTGCGCTTTTTCAAGTCTGGTATCATAAGGCTGAATCCAACACAGCAGTTCTCCCGGCATAGTGAAAATGCCGAGACAAGGGAAGAGATCAAAAACAAAAAAAATGGAGGAAAACAAACGACTGGATATAGAGTTCAAAACCATGGTTATAAGATTTTTCAAGAATATCCTAGAAAAGATGGATAAATTTAGTGAGACCCAAGAGGAGATGAAAAAGAAGCAACTAGATATGGAAAAGGACAACTAGAAATTAAACATACACTGACTGAAATAAAATATATTATACAGAGACCTAATAGCAGACTAGAGGAAGGCAAGAATCAAGTCAAATGTTTGAAATATAAAGAAGCAGAAAACACTCAAACTGGAAAAGCAAGAAGAGAAAAGAATCCAAAAATGTGAAGATAATATAAGGAGCCTCTGGGACAGCTTCAAGTATACCAACATCAGAATTGTGGGGATGCCAGAAGAAGAGAGAGAGCAAGATACTGAAAACCTATTTAAAGGAATAATGACTGAAAACTACCCACATCTGGTGAAAGAAATAGATTTCCAAGTCCAGGAAGCATAAAGAACCCCATATAAAAGGAATCCAAAGAGGACTACACCAAAACACATCATAATTAAAATACCAAGAGCAAAAGACAAAGAGAGAATAATAAAAGCAGCAAGAGAAAAACAGTTCATTACCTACAAGGGAGCACCCATACAACTTCCAGCTGATTTCTCAACAGAAACGATGCAGGCCAGAAAGGAGTGGCAAGAAATATTCAACGTGATGAATAGTAAGAACCTACAACCAAGAATACTCTATCCAGCAAAGCTATCATTCAGAATTGAAGGGCAGATAAAGAGCTTCACAGAGAAGAAAAAGCTAAAGGAGTTCATCAACTCCAAACCAATATTATATAAAATGGTGAAAGGTACTCTTTAAGAAGAGGAAGAAGAAAAAGATAAAAGATAAAAAATTATGAACAAATACATATCTATCAACAAATGAATCTAAAAATTAAGTGAATTAAAAATTTGATCAACAGAATAAACTGGTAAATATAATAGAATCAGGAGCACAGAAGGGGAGTGGATTAATAATTCTCAGGGGGAAAGGGGTGAGGGTTGTGCAGGGAGAGCCCGGACAAAAATCATACACCTATGGATGAGGTCAACGAGAGGGAGGTAATGGTAGAGGGAGGGGTGGGAGCCAGGTGGAGGGGAGCTATGGAGGGGAAAAAAGAGAAACAAATGTAATAATCTGAATAATAAAGATTTAATTAATTAATTAATTAATTAATTAATTAAAAGCCTAGTAGTCTAAAAAAATGACTGAAATGTACATAAAAATGCTGAGAACCTTTGGGGAGAAATGGTAATGCAACAGAGTATAAACAAAACAGAACTGCAAGCCTGAAGTGAAGAAATCCCAAAGTTGACAAAGATGGACTGTGTCCACAGAAAAAATAGAAACAAGTGAAAACAAGAAGACTAATCAAATAGAAGTTTTAGATACAAATACAGTGGAACCTCAAGATAGGAGTTTAATTCATTCTGTAACCTTGCTCGTATATCAAGTTGCTCATATCTCAAAGCAAATTTCCCCATTGAAATAAACTGAAATGCCTTTAATCTGTTCCAGCCCCCAAAATGCCACCCTAGTTGTTCTTGTTATGTGTTTTTGAATAAGAAAAATGTATTTATAAATGACAAATATTGTATAAAAACATAATAAAAGAGAATGTAAAGGAATAAACTGGTTTTATAAAGTGTATTTACCTACTCGTTGTACTCTTAATGCTACACTTTATCCCTAAACTGAATGTAACTTAACTAATCTTCACTGAACTTAATTGCTACTGGTCTTTGCATTTTTGGCCGATTTAAAAAAAACACGTGTCCAACGAGGTTTGCCTCTTCCTCCCTTTCAGAATGTTTCTGAAATGGGTGAGGCAAGTTTCATTGAACAGCTCCGATGCACGACCAGTAGCAACTTTTTCGGGGTGTTTCTTTTCCAAGAAGTATGACACCCTCTCCCAAATTCCTAAGATCTCCTTTATCTCACTTGCAGAGATCTCCTCCATCTCTGGCTCCACCTCGAAACCAATTTCTTGGAGAACCTCCTCATGTTGCTGAGACTGCAACTCTTGTAACTCCTCCGTGGTGAGTTCCAGAGAGTGCTCCTCGACGAGCTCATTTAGTCTCTCTCATCCACCTCAGGCCCACGGATTTTCCCAGAGACACTATCACCTTCTCCACTGGCACCTCAGGTTCGAATCCTTCAAAGGTCCTTTCGGCTATGGCCTCAGGCCACAGCTTCTTCCATGCAGAGTTCAAAGTCCTCGTTGTAACACCCAGCCAGGCCTGATCAATAATTCTGAGGCATATCACAATGTTAAAGTGGTTCTTCCAGAACTCTCGAAGGGTGAGGTTTGTGTTCTCCGTCACCTCAAAGCAGCACCAGAACAGGTGCTTGATGGACAGCTTTTTAAAATTAGAAATCACCTCCTGATCCATGGGCTGCAGGATAGGAGTGGTGTTGGGAGGTAGGTAGACAACCTTTATAAACCTGAACTCTTCGAGGAGTTCATCTTCAAGGTTCGGTGGGTGAGCAGGAGCATTGTCGAGGACGAGGAGGGCTTGCATGGTTAGGTTGTTTTCCTGTAGATATTTCTTAACAGAAGGGCTGAAAACCAGGTTTACCCACTCCACAAAGAACTGCCTGGTGACCCATGCCTTCGGGTTTGCCCTCCACATAACTTGAAGTTTATCTGTTAAAATCTTATGTGACTTAAAGACTCTGGGGTTTCCTGAATGGTATATGAGCAGAGGCTTGATCTTGCAGTCGCCACTCGCATTGGCGCACAGTGTGAGAGTTAGCCTATCCTTCATGGGTTTGTGGCCTGGCATTGCCTTCTCCTCTGCCGTTATATAAGTCCTATTCAGCATCTTCTTCCAGAAAAGCCCTGTCTCATCACAGTTGAAGACTTGCTGGGGGATATATCCTTTGGCTTCTATCAGTTCGGAAAAAGTTTTGAGGTAATCCTCAGCTGCCTTCACATCCGAACTTGCTGCCTCACCATGCCTGACGATGGAGTGAATGCCGGACCTTTTCCTGAAGTTATCAAACCAGCCTCTACTGGC
>PVJN01011768.1:0-51299 GCA_004026805.1 Lasiurus borealis
AGTTATAGCAGCTGTAACCAAATGAGCTTATGTTTCACCAACATCTTTCTGCAAATGCCACCTCATTCCCACTGAGTAATCAAAATATACAGTATCACACTCACTTGTCTGCTCTTTGAACACATTTGCCCAGCGGTTCCACAGTGTCCTTCAGATCTTAAGAATCTAAGAACATGTATTCTTTCTGTTTCAGGCACCTACCTGCATATTTTTCCAGACCTTTCTGGGGAATTGTCAGTGTTATTCACTTTGATCAGTGGTTCAAGCTCTTTCATTTGTGAATCTCAGGTATTTATATAACCTTTTTCCAAAGCTAAATGCTCTATAAATGTAAAGTATTTCCAATGTAAAGACTATACTACTTTTCACCTCTCTGTAATACAAAATTCATGGTTTTCCAACAATGCACGAGAGAGATTCAGATTCACCCATCATACTGCCAGTGTTTCCGTCACATTCCTAAAATGTCAGTGCTCTGTAATTATGCTTGCGAGATGTTTACATTTTCAAACATTAGGTGAGAACTATGAAAATGAGAGTGATGGTTTAAGCAACCTGTTGTTAACTTGGTCACTCAGACTGTCTTGTAATGTAGGCAGCATTCATGTCAGGTCTCTACCCTTTAACATTGTATTTCTGGGAAGGCAAAATTGTCATTCTTAGGTAGATAAAAGCTCCCTGAAACTAGTGTTTCTTGTGTTGGAGGACTGTCCTACATGTGTACCTCCTCTGTCAATGTTAATTCGGTCTTTAATACTCTTTTGTACAGTGAATCCAGCACATTCTTTGTGAATTCTAACTGTACTTGCACCCTAATCTTAAACTTAGGCAAAACCGGAGCGTTAACCCTTGTCCTAGTCCTAACAAAAACCAGGGTTCTAGCACTGTCACTACACCAAGCTCTATTCCAAACAATAAAGCCAGAACAAACTCTAAACTTTACCCTAAATCTAATTTGAAATCTGACATTATAACAAACCCTATCCCTTACCATGACCATACCCTATCTTTAAACGTAATGCTAACTTTCGCCCTAACAGTAACGCTAACCCTAGTCATAGCCCAAACCCTATACCTAACCCTAGCCTTCATCCTAACCCTAGCTCTAACCCTAAACCTGACAGTATACCTAAATCCAACCCAGTCCTAGCCCAAACCCTATTCCTCTCCCTATCCCTATCCCTAACCTTAGCTTTGATCCTAGCCTTAACACTAATTGAAGCCTTAACTGTAAGCACACCCTTAACCCTAACCTAAATTGGCAACAGCTGTGTGTAATTAACCGTTGAAAGTGAGCCCTATGAAAATCCACATTTAAGACTGCACTCACCTTCTTTTAAAACCAACTCTAATTTACACTAAAGTGTAAATGTAACTGCTCTCTAATTCACTTACAAAGTGTTTCACCAATATTACCCTGTGACTAAATAGTTTCCTTCAGATATGAAAGCTCTTTGAACATGTATTCTCTTTGAGGCACTGTCCTAAGTACTTAGTCTTTCTTTCTGTATATTCAATGTTTGATTCCATCAGATAGAAGTTCTTTCAGCAACATTCTTAAAGTGCCAACTCATTCAATATTTGCTTTGTACCTACCAAAATAATTCCAACTCATTTAGATGGAATAATGAAAATATACAGCATCACACTCACTTGTCTGCTCTTTGAACACATGTTCCCTTTGCCTACACAGTGTCCTTCAGGTATTAAGAATTTCTGCACATATATTCTTAATGTTAAAGGAACCTTCTTACATTTTCTTCCACAATGTCCTTTGGAATGCTGAGAGTGTTTCAGACATTGTGCAGTGGTTCAAGCTCATTCATTATGAATCTCACGTGTTTAGACAGCCGTTTTCATAGGTAACTGCTCTAGAAGTGTAAAGTACTTCCAATTAAAAGACTATCCTACCCAACACAAATCTTGAAATACAAATTTCTTGGATTCTCAACACCGCAGGAGAGATATGAAGATTCATCCATCATACTGCCAGTGTTTCGGTCACATTCCTATGATATCACTGCTCTGTCGTTGTTATGCTTGTGAGATGCTTCCATTTTCATGAAGGTATGTGATCCCTACGAAAAAGAGTTTATTGTTTAAGCAACCTTCTTTAAAAATGGCCACTCTGAAAGTTTTACATATGTAGGCAGCATCCCAGTGAGCTCTCCACACTTTCAACATTATTTCTCTGCCAAGGATCTGTCTTTCAAAGATAAATGCTGGCTCCTTGAAATTTTTGTTCCTAATCCTTGAAGTAAATTCTGACATGTTTCCCCAGTGTATTGATGTAAAGTCAGTATTTGATCCTCTTGTACAGTATTTCCAACACATTCCTATTGAAATCTAACTGTATTTAAACTCTATCCCTAAACTGAGCTATACCAAAGCATAAACTTAATTATAGACAAACTGGAGGACGAGCCTTATCCCTACTCATAGCTTTATCCCTAAAAATAACCCCAACCATAACCTTACCCTGACCCTAAAGCTAATCCTTACCCTAACCCTAACCCTAGCTCTAACCCTAACTCTAGCTCTAACCCTAACCCTAACCATAACCCTAGCTCTAATCATAACCCTAACCCTAAACGTAGCTCTAAACTTAACCCTAACCCTAACCCTAACCCTAGTCTAACCCTAACCCTAACCCTAAAACCCTAACCATAACAATAGCTCTAATCCTAACCCTAGCTATATATCTCAACCTAGGCCCGGCCTTAACCCTAACCCTACACTGTCATAACAAGTGTATTTAATTCACTTTGTACGGTATCTGAGGCATGATAATCAAGGTTTAAGGTTTGAGTAATCTTTAGAAATCCACTGTAATTTACATTAAATTGAAAATGTAATTTGCCTGCAACTCACTTCTCAGGTGTGTGACCAAGATATAACAGTGACTAGGCAATTTCCTTTGGATATGAAAGCTCTTTGAACATATTTTCAAACTGTTTGAGGCGCCTGCTTATATATTTCCCTAGTCTTTCCTTGTGTATACTCAACCTTTGATTGCTTTTGTCCAGTGATTCCAGCTGCTTACTTGTGACTTTCAAGAATGTCCCGTAACCCTCGCCTGTCACTGCTCCGTTATACTGCTTGTGAGATGTTTAAATTTTCAATCATTAGGTGAGAACTATGAAAATCAGAGTTATGGTTTAAGCAACCTTTTGTTAACATGGTCACTCAGAATGTCTTGTAATGTAGGCAGCATCCAAGTCAGGTCTCTCCTCTTTTAACATTGTATTTCTGGGAAGGCAAAATTGTCATTCTTAGGTACATGAAAGCTCCCTGAAATTAGTGTTTCTTGTGTTGGAGGACTGTCCTAAATGTTTACCTCCTCTGTCAATGTTAATTCAGTTTTAATTCTCTTTTGTACAATGAATCCAGCAAATTCTTTGTGAATTCTAACTGTACTTCCACACTAGTCTTAAACTTAGGCAAAACCGGAGCTTTAACCCTTGTCCTAGTCCTAACAAAATCCAGAGTTCTAGCACTGTCACTACACCAAGCTCTATTCCAAACAATAAACCTAAAACAAACTCTAACCTTTAGCCTAAATCTAATTTGAAATCTGACATTATAACAAACCCTATCCCTTAGCATGACCATACCCTAATCCTAAACCTAATGCTAACCTTTGCCCTAACAGTAACCCTAACCCTACCCCTAACCCTAGTCATAGCCCAAACCCTATCCCTAACCCTAGCCGTCATCCTAGCCATAGCTCTAACCCTAAACCTGACAGTAAACCTAACTCCAACCCAGTCCTAGCCCAAACCCTATTCCTCTCCCTATCCCTATCCCTAACCTTAGC
This sequence comes from Lasiurus borealis, assembly GCA_004026805.1. Lineage (NCBI taxonomy): Eukaryota > Metazoa > Chordata > Mammalia > Chiroptera > Vespertilionidae > Lasiurus > Lasiurus borealis. Next base: position 3,818 of record PVJN01011768.1, read on the forward strand.
TTTGATTCTAGCCTTAACACTAATTGAAGCCTTAACTGTAAGCACACCCTTAACCCTAACCCTAAATTGGCAACAACTCTGTGTAATTAACCTTTGAAAGTGAGCCCTATGAAAATCCACATTTAAGGCTGTACTCACCTTCTTTTAAAACCCACTCTAATTTACACTAAAGTGTAAATGTAACTTCTCTCTAATTCACTTTCCAAGTGTTTCATCAATATTACCCTTTAACTAAACAGTTTCCTTCAGATATGAAAGCTCTTTGAACATTTATTCTCTTGGAGGCACTGTCCTAAGTACTTAGTCTTTCTTTCTGTATATTCATCGTTTTTATTCTATCTGTCCAGTGATTTCAACTCCATCCTAGTGAATTTCCCGTGTTTCTGTAGCATTTTGCCTAAGCGGCCAGCTCTAGACTAGTTTGACTATCATTTTGATTTCTAAGAGTTGTGAATACTTCAATATCTAGCAACAGCACGTTCTTTCAGCAACATTCTTCAAGTGCCAACTCATTCAATAAAGGCTTTGTACCTACCAAAATAATGCCAACTCAGTTAGATGGAATAATGAAAATATACAGCATCACACTCCCTCATCTGCTCTTTGAACACATTTTCCCCGTGCCTACACAGTGTCCTTCAGGTATTAAGAATCTCTGCACATATATTCTTACTGTTAAAGGAAACTTCTTACAATTTCTTCTAAACTGTAATTTGGAATGCTGAGAGTGTTTCAGACATTCTGCAGTAGTTCAAGCTCATTCATTGTGAAACACGTGTTTATACAGCCGTTTTCATAGGTAACTGCTCTAGAAGTGTAAAGTACTTCCAATTAAAAATATCCTGCCACTCACAACTCTTGAAACACAAATTTCTTGGATTCTCAACATTGCAGGAGAGATTTGAAGATTCATCCATCATACTGCCAGTGTTTCGGACACATTCCTATGATGTCACTGCTCTGTCGTTGTTATGCTTGTGAGATGCTCTCATTTTCATGCAGGTATGTGATCCCTACGAAAAGGAGTTTATTGTTTAAGAAACCTTCTTTAAAAATGGCCACTATGAAAGTTTTACATATGTAGGCAGCATCCTCGTGAGGTCTCCACACTTTCAACAGTATTTCTTTTCCAAGGAACTGTCTTTCAAAGATAGATGATGGTTCCTTGAAATTTTTGTTCCTAGTTCTTGAAGTATATTCTTACATGTTTCCCTAGTGTATTGATGTAAAGTCAGTATTTGATCCTCTTGACATTATAACAAACCCTATCCCTTACCATGAACATGACCATACCCTATCCCTAAACCTAATGCTAACCTTTGCCATAACAGTAACTCTAACCCTATCCCTAACCTTAGCCGTCATCCTAGCCCTAGCTCTAACCCTAAACCTGAAAGTAAACCTAACTCCAACCAAGTCCTAGCCCAAACCCTATTCCTATCCCTATCCCTATCCCTAACCCTAGCTTTGTTCTTAGCATTAACACTAATTGAAGTCTTAACTGTAAGCACACCCTTAACCCTAACCCTAAATTGGCAACAGCTGTGTGTAATTAACCGTTGAATGTGAGCCCTATGAAAATCCAGATTTAAGGCTGTACTCACCTTCTTTTAAAACCCACTCTAATTTACACTAAAGTGTAAATGTAAACTGCTCTCTAATTCACTTCCCGCGTTTCATCAATATTACCCTGTGACTAAATAGTTTCCTTCAGATATGAAAGCTCTTTGAACATGTATTCTCTTTGAGGCACTGTCCTAAGTACTTTGTCTTTCTTTCTGTATATTCAACGTTTTTATTCCATCTGTCCAGTTATTTCAACTCCATCCTAGTGAATTTCCCGTGTTTCTGTAGCATTTTGCCTTAGAGGCCAGCTCTAGACTTGTTTGACTATCATTATGATTTCTAAGAGTTGTGAATACTTCAATATGTAGCAATAGCAAGTTCTTTCAGCAACATTCTTCAAGTGCCAACTCATTCAATATAGGCTTTGTACCTACCAAAATAATGCCAACTCATTTAGATGGAATAATGAAAATATACAGTATCACACTCACTTGTCTGCTCTTTGAACATATTTTCCCAGTGCCTACACAGTGTCCTTCAGGTATTAATAATCTCTGCACATATATTCTCATAGTTAAAGGAACCTTCTTACAATTTCTTCCAAACTGTCATTTGGAATGCAGAGTCTTTCAGACATTGTGCATTGGTTCAAGCTCATTCATTGTGAATCTCACGTGTTTATACAGCTGTTTTCATATGTAGCTGCTCTATAAGTGTAAAGTACTTCCAATTAAAAGACTATCCTAGCTATCACACCTCTTGAATTACAAATTTCTTAGATTTTCAACAATGCATGAGCGAAATTAAGATTCATCCATCATACTGCCTGTGTTTCTGACACATTTCTATGATGTCACTGCTCTGTTTTTGTTATGCTTGTGAGATGCTTCCATTTTGGTCCAGGTATGAGAGCCCTATGAAGAGGAGTTATTGTTTAAGCAACCTTCTTTAAATATGGCCACTCAGAATGTTTTACACATGTAGGCAGCATCCGCGTGACGTCTCCTCTCTTTCAACAATATTTCTCTGCCAAGGAACTGTCTTTCAAAGATAGATGATGGTTCCTTGAAATTTTTATTCCTAGTCCTTGAAGTATATTCTTAGGTTTCCCTAGTGTATCGATGTAAATTCAGTATTTGATCCTCTTGTACAGTTATTTTAACACATTCTTTTTGAAATCTAACTGTATTTACACCCTAGCCCTAAACTGAGACAGACCATAGACTTAAGCCTAACTCTAATAATAGACAAACTGAAGGACGATCCTTATCCTACTCATAGCTTTATCTACAATAATAACCCTAAACCTAAACCTACCCTTTCCCTAACTGTAATCCTATCCCTAGACATAGCCCATACCCTTACCCTAGCCCTCAGTCAAATCCTAACCCTAATCTTACCCTAATTAAAGCCCTAGCCCTAACCCAAATCCTAACCCTAACCCTAGCCCTAGCCTTACCCCTAACCCTAACTCTCACCCTAGTCGTAGCTCTAACCCTAAACCTGACACTAAACCTAACTCCAACCCAGTGCTAACCCAAACCCTAGCCCAATTCCTATCCTTAATCTTAGCTTTAATCCTAGCCTTAACACTAATTGAAGCCTTAACTGTAAACACACCCTTAAACCTAACCCTAATTGGCAACATCAGTGTGAAATTAACATTTGAAAGTGAGCCCCATGAAAATCCAGATTTAAAGCTTTACTCACCTTCTTTTAAAACCCACTCTAGTTTACACTAAAATGTAAATGTAACTGCTCTCTAATTCACTTCCCAAGTGTTTCATCAATATTACTCTGTGACTAAACAGTTTCCTTCAGATATGAAAGCTCTTTGAAAATGTATTCTGTTTGAGTCACCTTCTTAAGTACTTAGTCATTCTTTCTGTATACTCAATGTTTGATTCCATCTGCCCAGTGATTTCAACTCCATCCTAGTGAATTTCCCGTGATTCTGCAGCATTTTGCCTAACAGGCCAGCTCTAGACTAGTTTGACTATCATTTTGATTTCTAAGGCACCTTCCTACATATTTTTCCAGACGTTTATTGGGAATTATCAGTGTTATTCACTTTGATTAGTGGTTCAAGATCAATCATTTGTGACTCTCAGGTATTTATACAACCTTTTTCCAAAGCTAAATGCTGTATAAATGTAAAGTATTTCCAATGTAAAGATTGTACTACTTTTCACAGCTCTTGAAATACATAATTCGTGGTTTTTCAACACTGCACCAGAGAGATTCAGACTTATCCATCATACTGCCATGTTTCAGTCACGTTCCTAAAATGTCACTGCTCTGTTAATATGCTTGAGAGATGTTTCCATTTTCATACATTAGGTGAGAACTATGAAAATGAGAGTTATGGTTTAAGTAACCTTTTGCTAACATGGCCACTCAGACTGTCTTGTAATATAGGTAGCATCCAAGTCATTTCTTTTACTCTTTTAACACTGTACTTCTGGGAAGGCACAATTGTCATTCTTAGGTAAACGAAGGCCCCCTGAAACTTGTGTTTCTAGTGTTTGAAGGACTGTCCTAATGTTTACCTACTCTATCAATGTTAATTCAGTCTTTCTCTTTTGTACAGTGAATCCAGCACATACTTTTTGAATTCTAACTGTACTTACACCCTAATCCTAAACTTAGCCGAAACCGTAGGTTTATCCCTAGTCCTAGTCCTAACAAAAAACAGAGTTCTAGCACTGTCACTTCACCAAGCTCTATTCCAAGCAATAAACCTAACAGATACTCTAACCTTTACCCTAAATCTAATTTGAAATCTGACACTATTACAAACACTATCCCTTACCATGACCATAACCTATCAAACCTAATGCTGACCTTAGCCCTAACACTAACCCTAGCCCAATCCCTAACTCTATCCTTAAAACTAACACTAGCCTAAGCCCTCACCATAAACCTAACCCTAACCCTTAACTAAGCCCTAACCCTAGCCATAAATCTAACCCTAGTCCGGGCCTTAACCCTAACCCTAAACTGTCATAAAAGATGTATGTAATTACCTTTGAGTGATATCTGAGCCATGATAATCAAGGTTTAAGGTGTGAGTAATCTTTAGAAACCCACTCTAATTTACACTAAATTGAAAATATATCTGGCCTCCAACTCAGTTCTCAGGTGTGTGACCAAGATATTACAGTTAATAAGCACTTTCCTTCAGATATGAAAGCTCTTTGAACATGTATTCCAACTGTTTGAGTTGCCTTCCTATATATTTCCCCATTCTTTCCTTGTGTATACTCAACCTTTGATTCCTTTTGTCCAGTGATTCCAGCTCCTTACTCGTGGTTTTCAAGTTTCTACCCTAACCCTAGTCCTATCCGTAGCATTTACATTAATAGGACTGCTTCTAAGATGTATATTATTACTGCTTTGAACTCGTTTATCATTTTGATTTCTTCTAGTTGTGAATACTTTTAGAGTTTTAGAAGCTGTAGCAAATGAGCTTATGTTTCACCAACATCTTTCTGAAAATGCCACCTCATTCCCACTGAGTAATCAAAATATACAGTATCACACTCACTTCTCTGCTCTTAGAACACATTTGCCCAGTGGTTCCACAGTGTCCTTCAGATCTTAAGAATCTAAGAACATGTATTCTTTCTGTTTCAGGCACATTCCTACATATTTTTCCAGACGTTTATGGGGAATTGTCAGTGTTATTCACTTTGATCAGTGGATCAAGCTCAATCATTTGTGAATACAACCTTTTTCTAAAGGTAAATGCTCTATACATGTAAAGTATTTCCAATTTAAAGACTATACTACTTTTCACAGCTCTTGAAATACATAATTCGTGGTTTTTCAACACTGCACGAGAGAGATTCAGATTCATCCATCATGTGGCCAGTGGTTCAGTCACATTCCTAAAATGTCACTGCTCTGTTATTATGCTTGGAAGATGTTTGCAGTTTCATACATTAGGGAAGAACTATGAAAATGAGAGTTATGCTTTAAGCAACCTTTTGTTATCATGGTCACTCAGACTGTCTTGTAATGTAGGCAGCATCCAAGTTAGGTGTCTACTCTTTTCACATTTTATTTCTGGGAAGGCATAATTGTCATTCTTAGGTAGAAGAAGGCTCCCTGAAACTAGTGTTTCTAGTGTTTGGAGGACTGTCAGAAATGTTTACCTCCTCTGTCAATGTTAATTCAGTCTTTAATTCTCTTTTGTACAGTGAATCCAGCACATTCTTTGTGAATTCTAACTGTACTTACACCCTAATCCTAAACTTAGCCAAAACTAGAGCTTTAACCCTAGTCCTAGTCCTAACAAAATCCAGAGTTCTAGCTGTGTCACTACTCCAAGCTCTATTTCAAACAATAAACCTAACACAAACTCTAACCTTTACCCTAAATCTAATTTGAAATCTGACACTATTACATCCCTATCCCTTACCATGACCATACCCTAAGCCTAAATCTAATGCTAACCCTAGCCCTAACACTAACCCTATTCCATCCCCTAACTCTATCCTTTAAAGCTAACACTAGCCTTAGCCTTCATCATAAACCTAACCCAAGTCCTAACCCAAACCCTAAACTTAGCCCTAACCCTAGCCCTAACCCTTGCCCTCACCCTAACTCTAGCCCTAGCCCTAACCCTAACCCTAGCCCTAGCCCTAACCCTAACCATAATCCTAGCTCTAAACCTAACCATAACCCTAGATGCGAAAGCACCAACTAGAGTTGCAAAAGATCTAACTAGAGATGATAATGGACCAAATAGAAATTAAACATACAGTGACTGATAAAGAGTATACAGTGAGCTAACAGCAGACTAACGGAAGGCAAGAATCAAGTCAAAAATGTGAAATATAAAGAAGCAGAAAACACTCAACTGGAAAATCAAAAAGAGAAAAGAAACCAGAAATGTGAAGATAATGTAAGTATCCTCTGGGACAGCTTCTAGTGTACCATCAGAATTGTTGGGGTGCCAGAAGAGAGAAAGATACTGAAAACCTATTTCAAGAAATAATGACTGAAAACTTCCACATCTGGTCAAAGAAATAGACTTACAAGTCCAGGAAGCACACAGAACCCCATTTAAAAGGAATCCAAAGAGGACTACACCAAGACACTTCATCATTAAAATACAAGAGCAAAAGACAAAGATAGAATATTAAAAGCAGCAAGAGAAAAATAGTTAATTACCTACAAGGGAGCACCCATACGACTGTCAGCTAATTTCTCAACAGAAACTATGCAGGCCAGACGGGAGTGGCAAAAAAATATTCAACGTGATGAATAGCAAGAACTTACATCCAAGCATACTCTATCCAGCAAAGCTAACATTCAGAATTGAAGGGCAGATAAAGAGCTTCCCAGAGAAGAGAAAGCTAAAGTATTATATGAAATGCTGAAAGGTACTCTTTTGGAAGAGGAAGAAGAAAAAGGTAAAGGCAAAAATTATGAACAACAAATACATATCTATCAACAAGTGAATCTAGAAATTAAGTGAAGTAAAAATTTGATCAATAAAATAAACTGGTGAATATAATAGAATCAGGAGCATAGAAAGGGAGTGGACTGATAATTCTCAGGGGGAAAATGGGGAGGGGAGTACAGGGAGTGACTGGACAAAAATCATACACTTATGGACTCACTTATGGACTCATCAATTGGGGGTAAAGGTAAGGGTAGAGGGAGGGTTGGGAGCTGGGTGGAGGGGAGTTATGGAGGGGAAAAAAAGAGAGACAAATGTAATAATTTGAATAATAAATATTTAATTAAAAAAAAGAATTTTTATTAAATATGGGTGTTGTTTTTTGCCAAATGCTTTTTTGGGTGTCTATTGATATGATGATGTTATTTTTCCCCTTTATTGGAAAACCTTAGTTTTAACTATTTTTTCAAAAAATAAATTATACAGTCGTTTTTTTTAAAATATATATATTTTATTGATTTTTTTACAGAGAGGAAGGGAGAGAGATAGAAAGTCAGAAACATCAATGAGAGAGAAACATCAATCAGCCGCCTACTGTATGCCCCACATTGGAGATGTGCCCGCAAGCAAGGTATATGACCCCAACTGGAATCTAATCTGGGACCTTTCAGTCCGCAAGCCAAGGCTCTATCCACTGAGCCAAAACGGTCTTGGCTATACATTTGCTTTTGATGACATTTTTTTCATTGCAGCATTTTTTTTGTTGTTGTTGTTAATCCTCATCTGGACATATTTTTTCCATTAATTTTTAGAGAGAATGGGAGGGAGGGGGGAGGAGGAGAGAGAGAGAGAAAGACAAACAGAGAGGAGAGAAACATTGATGTGAGAGAGATTTGTTGCCTCCCACACACACACAACTGGGGGATCAAACCTGCATCTGACGTAATGTGCCCTTCACTGGGAATTGAACCTAGGACCCTTTGGTATGTGGATTGATGCTCTAACCACTTAGCAACACCGGCCAGGGCTCATTGCAGTATTTTTAAGAAGTGGTTTTTTAAAATACATATTTTGTTGATTTTTCACGGAGAGGAAGGGAGAGGGATAGAAAGTTAGAAACATCGATGAGAGAGAGACATCGATCAGCTGCCTCCTGCACGCCCCCTACTGGGGATGTGCCCACAACCAATGTACATGCCCTTGACCAGAATCAAACCTGGGACCCCTCAGCCCACAGGCCGATGCTCTATCCACTGAGCCAAACCAGTTTTGGCAAGAATTGATTTTTAAGACTCCTAGGAAATTATAATATTAACCTTCTTGAGTATTTTTTAATGAATGAAATTAAAAATTCTAGATTTAAAGTTTCTTTTTTTTTCATACACCAGTCTGAGCATTACTTTGAAATAATATACATATAGAAAAAGAAGGGAGAACCAAGATGGCAGCATAAGGTATATACCTGAACGTGCTGCCTCTTACAACCACACCAAAACTACAACTAAAAGACAAAATGATTATCCCCCAGAACCATGGGAAAGCTGGCAGAGTGGAAGTTCTACAACTAGAAGGAAAGAAAAAAGTGCATTGAGACCTGGTAGGATGTGCAGAGGCTCAGAAAAACAGAGGTATGGAGATGGGCACCAATCGGGCTGGCGTAGGCTGTTTTTTTTCAATTGGGAGGGAGTTACAAGTTCCCAACTTTCTGAACTACAGTTTCCAGCGAGATTCTGGGGACCCAGACTCATATAGGAAGAAACTGGACTGTCGGCCATCGGGTCAGAAAGAGAGGGTGGCCTTCTCGCAGAGGTGCATACAGGAATCATTGTTTACTGTGCTAGGGCACAGGATGCGAGACATGGAACAGAATGCAGCAGAGAGGGCTGACTGGCAGCCATTGCTGTTCTCCACACCCTAGCCCAGTGACTCCCTGAGACACCCCCCCAACCCCTCGCCCAATTTACAAACCACAAAGCTGTATGCAGCGGCTTTTGCATATGAATGGCCTGCCCTCTGGCAGCTTAATCTAACAAATTGCAACTGGGTCAGACAACTCTAAAACTTCTAAACTCCAAGTAAAGAGGAGCTCCCTGTAGCTCCTGCTGTGTGGTCTCAGACACTACCTGACTTGCACCTCCTTGGAGATCCAGGGACCAGTGTAGAAGTCAGTATGAGATTACACCAGATTTCCACTCCTTACATACATAAGTGATACACTCAAGAGGTAGACTTAGTGAGCACCAAAGCCCCACTGAAGTAAGTTCTGCCCCATAGAGGTGTCTCCAGCATTGCAGTTCTTCCATTAATAGACACAGCTAATCTTTACAGTCAATTGTCCTGGAGGTCAAGTCCTCCCAGTGTACCAATAGCAATCAAGGCTGTGTACTGAGCCCACAAAGGGGTGCACCAACAGTGTCCACCTCAGGTGATTAGGGAGGCAGAGCTACTGCGCCAAAAGGACAACTAGCACACAAAACCATTCCATCAATAAGGGAAGTACCCAAAATGCAGAGACCAAGAAACATGTCAGGAATGAAAGAAATGGAGGAAAGCTAACTATTGGACATAAAGTTCAAAACCACATTTATAAGGTTACTCAAGAATCTTCTACAAACCACTGAGAAACTTAGTGAGACCTTTGATAAACTTCAAGGATCTTAATGAGATTGCCAAATAAATGGAAAAGGACCAGTCAGAAATTAAACATACACTGTCTGAAATAAAGAATAATATACAGAAATCCAAGAGCAGACTAGAAGACCCAAAGAATCAAACCAAAGATTTGAAATATGAAGAAGCAGAAAACATCCAACCAGAAAAACAAACAAAAAAAAGAGCCCCAAAATGTGAAGATAGTGTAAGGAGCCTCTGGGACAACTTCAAGTGTACCAACATCAGAATTATGGGAGAGCAAGAAGAAGAGAGCAAAATACTGAAAACATATTTGAAGAAATAATGACTGAAAACTTTCCCCACCTAGTGAAAGAAATGGACTGACAAGTCCAGGAGGCACAACAGAACCCCAAATAAAAGGAATCCAGTGAGGACTACACCAAGACACATCATCATTAAAATACCAAGAGCAAAAGACAAAGAGAGAATATTAAAAGCAGCAAGAGAAAAGGAGTGGAGACTGGTGCAGTCTCTGTGGAAAACAGAGTTTCCTCAAAAATTATAAATGGAACTCCCATTTGACCCAGTAATCCCACTTCTAGGACTATATCCTAAGAAATCAGAAACACCAATCAGGAAGAACATATGCACCCCTATGTTCATAGCAGCACAATTTAAATAGCTAAGATTTGGAAACAGCCTAAGTGCCCATCAGCAGATGAGTTGTGAAGCAGCAACTAGTACAATTAGGGTTCCGGATATGGAAAAGGACTCTGCACAAATGAAGACACTAGAAAGAATTTAGAAATCCTGGGGGGCCAGGTGGAAAACCCTTCTCTAGTGCAAAGTATTCACTGGGGCCCAGGCCCTGTTAACTTTTATCCAGTTTTAGAATACATTTCTTGCCCTTAGTCAGGCAGGCAATCTGGTAGTAGACAGATTAGCTTAAAGGTCAATAAATATTAGTAAAGATTTACTTTGAGATTGTTAGGTCAGGTAATTGCTTGAGCCTCCATTGTCTCAGCAGAACAATCAGTGCATAGCTTTTAGCCCTTGCTAAAGCTCAAGGTCTATCACCCTTCTGGGTTCCTTGTTTACACTTTCTTGATAGTGTAGACAATGGATAGCTTTCAGCATGAGTGGATAAAAAGAACTGTGGTACATATACACAATGGAATATTATGCTGCTATGAAAAAGAAAGATATTGTACCATTTGCAATAGCATGAATGGACCTGGAGAGCATTATGATAAGTGAAGTAAGCCAGTCAGAGAAAGATAGATATCATATGTGGAATCTAATGAAGAAAATAAACTAATGGACAAATAGATCCAGAGATATTGAAGCACAACACAGGCTGTGGAATCTCAGTGGAAAGATGGGGGAGGGTGGGTGGGTGGGAAGAGAGCAAAGAACTTGTATGTATAAATGCAACAACACGCATGGAAATAAATGATAGGTGGTTAAGGCCTGGGGTGTGGGGTGGGACAGGCTTGAAGAGGTCATGTAATACTTTCAACAATAAAGGTTTTTTTTTACAAAAAGAATAGAAAAGTGAAGTACAGGAGATGCAGTGAAGTGATGGTGGGGAAGCCCCATGATTATCACTGGATTGGGATAAAGCTGGGCCTTCCTGTGGCTGATGTGATGCTCCTGGAGCTGGCCTGGCTTCTATCTGGACTCTCGCCATTCGGCCTCCACCTACCCAGGCCTCACTCACTCACTGTCCCAGGGCTGCACTACCCTCAGAAATAAACTGCTTGAGAACAGCCCTTCCTACAGCCCCTCCTGACTCTCTGGTAAGAAAAGCACCCCATCAGTCACTAGGGCTTTATTCTGCTCAATTTTTCTTACACTATTAAATGAGAATATAGGGTTTAGGCAACAAAGGATTTTTCTATTTAGTCTTGTTATTTCTGCAGTGCCTAAAAAGATGCCTGCTGTTTAGAAAGACATCATGCTTAATTAATATTTATGTTAGTGAGAGAATGCCATTTTCTTTCCCAGCCTTTACCCTCCTCCCCCTCCGCCCCGCCCATAGGCAGAGAAGGCAGTGGTCAGAGGCAGCAGCTGATAGTGCTATAAAGACAGGGTATGTGAACCCAAAACTACTCTAAAATATAGTCTATTAATTTAAAAGGGGAGAGTACAAAATTTTGGTCAAAATTGAAATGTCTGCAGGAACTGCTAGTCTTGTAAAAAGCAAGTGATGCTTGCTGTAAGACTTACCACCATTACTCTTCTGTCTTCCCCCTAAAGAGTAGGAAACCCCGAAGTGAAAAGGTTAATGCCAGTGACAAGGCAAGCTGAGTTGCTGCCTCACTCACCAAAGGGGAGGATGGTTCCTGCATTGCCAACTTTGGCTCAATGCTCTCTAAGGAAACACTCACTACACTGCAAAGAGGTTATCCTGGAGATGTCTTCTCCTAAGGAGGGTACAAGGCCCTTGGGAATATGGTGATTCATAGGGGGTGACACAAGATGTTGACAACTAAGTTCCTTGGTCCTTCATAATGATGAAGGCATTATATCTTAATTCACTTTTTAAAACTTTTCTTTTGGCAATAAGGACAGAAGTGTGTGTTTCGGCCGAGATACTTCTGTTTTGTCAAAGCATGATTTCAGAGTATCTCAGAACAACCTTGTGTATTTTTTCCAAATGGGGATTAATGAGGGTGAGTATTAGCAAGCTGTCTCCAGGGAAGTACAATCCACAGGATGCGTATATAGAGAGAAAGAGAGGTGCCACAAGGAATTGGCTCACATGGTTATGGAGGCTGGCAAATCCAGAATCTGCAGTGAGGGCAGCAGGCTGGAGGCCCAGGAGAGACTTGGCTCATAGGAGCCTGAGACCATCTGCTAGAGAATTCCTTCTCACTTTGGGGAGGTCAGTCGTTTGTTCTCCTCTTGCCTTCAACTGATTGGATGAGGCCCACCCACACTGGGGCATCTTTAGTCTATTGATTTAAAAGTTAATCTCATCCAGAAACACCCTTGCAGAAACACCCAGAATAATGTTTGACCAAATATCTAGGTACATCATGGCCCAGCTAAGTTGACACATAATATTAACCATTTCACTCATTCCTTCCTTCCTCATTCCTTTTCTTTCTTCTCCTCTCTGTTTATTTTCCTTTCTTCCTTCCTTCTCCATATATTTATTCAGTTCCTTTTTATCCTAGACTTTTTTTCTTTGCTAAGTTATATCCTGAATCCTATTCAATCTAAACTCATATTGTTAACAGAAAGTAGAATAATATCTGGACATTTGTTCTTCAAAAATAATTTGAGTCCAGGAAGGCAGATATTTAATTTGATTCCTTCACCAATAAGTGGTACTTTAAAATTTGTGTGTGTGTGTGTGTGTGTGTGTGTTTAAATCTTCACATGGAAGCTGTTTTAATGTGAAAATGTTACGGAGCAAGTCCCCAAAAGATAGACCACCAAAACCAATTTGATCAAACAAGCAAATTTTATTACAGATTCGAATTTGGGCTCAAACCGCGACTGACGCAGCAGCCAGCAAATGCCTTGGTGAGAGCCCCGGTGGAGGGGCAGTCCCTCCTTTTATATCCCTCCCGACCTATGCTAGCCTGGCACTTTCTGATTGGCTCCTTGGTATCAGGGACACAGAGTTTTAGAGATGGAAATGTGAGCTTTATTATGGCTGGTTTTATAGCCCTATCGCAGGGATGAGCAAGCAAGCATTGTCTACAGAAGCGAATATTTGCGGTTAGTACAGCTGACTGGAGGAGTTATCCTAAGAGCAGTGTAAAATTTTAACAGAGACATTTACTGGCTCGGGGGAATGTTCTGTTATCTTACCCTGTTCCGGGGCAAGTTTGGCCCGGGATTGGGGAGTTAAAGGTTATGCACACAGGGGCTGTTTGGCCATGTCACAACAAAATCTATTTGTTTTATAATCATAGACCATTTAATTTTGGTCCATTTATTTAAAAAGTATATTTTATTTATTTTTTTTTACAGAGAAGAAGGGAGAGGGAGAGAGCATTAGGAACATTGATGAGAGAGAAGCATCAACCACTTCCTGCATATCTCCTACTGGAGATGTGCCTACAACCAAGGTACATGCCCTTGACTGGAATCGAACCTGGGACCTTTCAATCTGCAAGCCAATGCCCTATCCACTGAGCCAAACCAGTTTCAGCAATTTTGGTCCATTTATTGATGCAAATTAAAGATTTTAAATGTCTCTGATGTAGTTTTTTTATTTTGGGATCTATTTATTACAGAAGTAGCATTATCCTAATATAATCATTACTAAATGGCCATAGTACATTTATGCTATAATTGCACATCATTTATTATTATTATAGTTTTTAAAAGCATATTTTATTGCTTTGGTTAAAGAAAATAAGATAAATGTCTGCAGATTAGAGTTGCAAAAGCAGTGACATCCACCTATCTCCAAAATACGTAATTTGATTAAACCAACTAGTCTTTCACTCAGTTCTTCCGTTTGCTTCATGCTGTGGGCCAGAGTGTTTTCTTCAATGCTATAATCCAAGCAGTTTTCTTTCTTTCTTTTTTTTCTTTAATTTAATAAATCTTTATTGTTCAGATTATTACAGTTGTTCCTCTTCTCCACCCCCTCATCCATAGTCCCACTCCACCTGGTTACCACCCCACCCTCTGCCCTTACCTCACCCCCACTGTCCTTATCCATAGGTGCATGATTTTTGTTCAGCCTCTTCTCGCACACCCACACCCCTGCCCCCCGCCCCACCCTAAGAATTGTCAGTCCACTCCCTTTCTATGCTCCTGATTCTACTATATTCACCAGTTTATTCTGTTCATCAGATTTTTAATTCACTTGATTTTTAGATTCACTTGTTGATAGTTATGTATCTGTTTTCCTAATTTTTATCTTTACCTTTTTCTTCTTCTTCCTCTTTTTAAAGAATACCCTTCAGCATTTCATATAATACTTGGTTTGGTATTGATAAACTCCTTTAGCTTTTTCTTATCTGTGAAGCTCTTTATCTGACCTTCAATTATAAATGATAGCTTTGCTGGGTAAAGTAATCTTGGTTGCACATTCTTGCTATTCATTACTTTGAATATATCTTGTATTCCCTTCTGGCCTGCATAGTTTCTGTTGAGAAATCAGCTGACAATCCTATGGGTGCTTCCTTGTTGGCAATTAAGTGTTTTTCTCTTACTGTTTTTAATATTCTCTCTTTGTCTTTTGCTCTTGGTATTTTAATTCTGATGTGTCTTGGTGTGGTCCTCTTTGGATTCCTTTTGTTTGGGGTTCTGTGCACTTCCTAGACTAATAAGTCTATTTCTTTCATGGAATAGGGGAAGTTTTCAGTCATTATTTCTTCAAATAGGTTTTTAGTATCTTGCTCTCTCTCTTCCTCTGGCACCTTCATAATTCAGTTGTTGGTATGCTTGAGGTTGTCCCAGAGGCTCCTTACACTATCTTCAAATTTTTGGATTATTTTTTCTTTTTTGGTTAGTTGTTCTTTGCCTCTTTGTATTTCAAATCTTTGACTTGATTCTTGCTATCCTCTAGTCTACTGTTAGGCCTCTGTATAATATTTTTATTTCAGTCAGTGTATGTTTAATTTCTAGTTGGTCCTTTTTCATCTCCTCGAGGGTCTTGTTAAAGTTATTGGCAGTTTCTAGGAAATTCTTAAAAAACCTTATAACCATGGTTTTGAGCTCTATATTCAGTTTTTTGTTTTCCTCCATTTCTTTAATTTATGATCTGTTTCTTTGTCTCCACATTTTCACTGCTTCCCTGAGTTGGTAAAGTAGCTTTGTGTGCTAGGTATCCTATATGGCCTCCCCAGTTACCTGAGGTGGACACTCTTGGTGCACCCCTTTGTGGACTGTGTGCACAGCTTTGTTGTAGTTGTTTTTTTAAAACAATATTTTATTGATATTTTACAGAGAGGAAGGGAGAGAGATAGAGAGTTAGAAACATCGATGAGAGAGAGGTATCAATCAGCCTTTTGCATGCCCCTTACTGGAGATGTGTCTGCAACCAAGGTACATGCCCTTGACCAGAATCAAACCTGGGACCTTTCAGTCCTCAGGCTGACGCTCTATCCACTGATCCAAACTGGTTTTGGCTGCAGTTAAGTCTTGACTGTTGTTGGTATCACTGTGAGGAACTGACCTCCAGGCCAATTGGTTAAGAGGTTCAGTTATGTCTATGCCTGGACAACTTCTGTGCTGGAGACATCTTTATGAGAAAAGACTTGCAAAATTGCAAAAGCCTCTGTGCTCAGCATGGATGGGGCAGAGTCTCAGAGTGGAGCTTCCTTTTATTCCTGCCCTATGCAGCCCCTGGGTCTCAGTGTCTGACGGTAATCACTACAAGAACCTCTGGGAGAAAGCAGCCCTCGAGTTTCGCCTGCTGCCAGACAATCCAGTTCCTTCCTGAATGAGTCTGGGTTTCCATAGCCTCGCCAGGAACTGGAGTTCAGTGCAGTTGGGAGCTTTTGTCTCCTTCCTGCCTGAGAAAACCAGCCGTGCACTCAGCAGTCAGTCTTCTCCTCACACGCACCTTCAGACCTCTGCCTTCCACAGCTCCCCTGAGTCTCAGTGTGCTTTTCTCTTTTCCTAACAATCCAGATTCCCCCCTCCCCTGCCCCCGAATGAGTCTGGGTCTCCAGAATCTCACCTGGAACTGGAGTTCAGTGCAGTCAGGAGCTTTTGTCTCCCTCCCGCTTGAGAAAGCCAGCCATGCACTCAGCCACCAGTCTTCTCTGTGCGCATCTCCATACCTCAACCTTTTGCAGCTCCTCTGAGTCTTGATGTGCTTTTCTCTTTCCTTCTAGTTGTGGAATTTCCACTCAGCCAGCTGTCCTGTGGTTCTGGGTGATGTCCGTTTTGTCTTTAAGTTGTAGTTTTGAAATTGTTGTGCAAGGCAGCTAATTGCACATCATTGGAATCACCACAAGAATGTCCTTTTCTCTTGATTCTAAATTTTCAGAAATGAAAGGTAAGAAGTTACAGTTGCTGCAAGGCCAAGAATAAAAACATTGCAAGGTAGTTGGTAGTATGGCCGTCAAATGCCAGGTTTCCCACCTACAAACAAGCAGGGTGTGCGATTCCCCATCTGTACAGTGATCAGAATACCAGGCAGGACCACCCCTCAGCTGGGGTCAGCAAATGATGGGCAGGGGCTTCATCCAGCCTGCACCTGCTTCTGTAGAGCCCTCAAGCTCAGGATGTTTTGTACGTTTTTAAAAACAAAGAATATGTGACTGAGACCATATATAGGCCAAATAGTCACCCACCTGTCCTGCCTTACATGGTTCTGTGAGGGCCACCACAGTGCAGGCCAGTGCCTGGCTCAAAGGAAGCAAGCAATATGAAGTGCTGCATGCAACACAGCTGTTAGTGTTTCCAAAATAAACTGCCTTGTGACGGGTTCCTCATTTCCTCTAGATGAACAGTCTCACCTCCTAGAAACAAGACAAAGATCTTGATTGTCATGGACACAAGATCTTTCAAGTGAAAAGTTGCTGGCAGTTCAAGTTCATGACCAAGAGAAAGGAGTAGCTTCCTTGGTAGCAAAGGGACCTGCTGGCAGCAGAACATGGAGGCATCTAACACGTCGGGTAAGACCACGACATTTGAGGTTGTAAGTTAGACATTAAGTAGGTATGATAAGAGAGTAAGCTGACTCAGTGACAAGACTGAGCGCTAGATGTGGCAAGGGAACACCTTTGCTGGGTAAATGCACTTGCAATGGAGATCTATGACAGGGCTCAGGCAGAGACAACAAAAAGCCTGCCTTTCAGAATCAATTGGGTGGATGATGCTTAGCAGAACTGGTCTCACAACTACAAGGTAGAGACTAGTGTTGGGTGTGACTAGTGTCTCACTAAGACAGTGTTTCCCAAAGGAGGTCTGCACACAGGACCCCTGGGACGCCACGGGCATGTGTGCCTATCCAGGGGAACATCCCAAGCTGGAATGGCAGGAAGGTAGGAGCAGCACACACGCCCGAAGTCACAAAGCACAGCAGACATTTCAGGCTTTGAGAAACACCGCAGGGCAGGGACCGCGTGACTGTACAGTGCTCAAACAGTAACAGCATAGAGCGTCAGGGCTTGGCAGGACATATGACATGTCAGGCAGCTTTTGGGTCCACATTAACGACAGACCGAGAACCTGCATTTCCCCTCAAAGTTCTCGTTTTATAAACATACACTTTTAAATATATATATTGATTGATTTTTTTTACAGAGAGGAAGGGAGAGGGAATAGAGAGTTAGAAACATAGATCAGCTTCCTTCTGCACAGCCCCTATTGGGGATGTGCCCGCAACTAAGGTACATGCTCTTGACCGGAATCCAACCTGGGACCCTTCAGTCCGCAGTCTGACAATCTATCCACTGAGTCAAACCAGTCAGGGCCAAACACACACTTCTTAATATAACTGAAAAACAGCAGTCTTTCCATTATAACCAGATACTTGCAAGATTCCTCACGAGCTTATAAAACTCAGGTTTGGCAGGAAAATCACCCTGTCCACTCACCAATGTTAAAAGTTTCAGCAGAGCAAATTTTTGCCTATTTTGATCAGAAGAGATGGGAGACATTCTGCGACAGGGCATGGCGGGAGGCCTCTGTGCTGGGATGAACTCGGCCGGCCATTCCTGTGGTGTTCCTGGAGGAGTTCCATTTATTAATCATTGTTAAAAAAACAACTTGGCTTTCATTGGAAGAGAAAGAAGAAGTATTTAATATTTTAACCTTGCAAAAGTTCTACTATTATAACAGGGTGATTTTTGTTTCTGTTTGTTTGTTTGTTTAATGGAGAAAACTTTGGAAAAATTTTAAAAAGAAACTTACAATTTATTAGAGTACAGATTCCAAAAACACATTTTTAGAAAAATATAAAGTGCCAAATACCAACTTACACAGGTGACACAGGCCTCCTGGAGCCAGGTGAGCATCTGTGAAGAAACCTTTAAACCAATGGTTCTCAACCTTCCTAATACTGCGACCCTTTAAGACAGCTCTTCATGTAGTGGTGACCCCCAACCATAAATTATTTCCGTTGCTACTTCATAACTGTAATTTTGCTACTGTTATGAACTGTAATGTAAATATCTGATATGCAGGATGTGTTTTCATTGTTACGAATTGAACATAATTAAAGCATAGTGATTAATCACAAAAACAATATGTAATTATATATTGTGAAATATTTATTTCTAATTACAAATAAATGAAATTTTGTCTTGAATCGTACTGTAGCATGGGTAACAGTCTTAATATGACAACAGTAAACTACATTGCTACATTTTGCTATACGGAGGAGCAGTGTGTTGGTTCCTAAGACCATGGGAAATAGGTGTTTTCCAATAGTCTTAGGCCACCCCTGTGAAAGGGTCGTTCAACCCCCAAAGGGGTCACGACCCACAGGTTGAGAACTGCTGCTTTAAAGTCTAGATAAACGGGTCACCAAAGGGAAAACCATCTTTCTTGGCTTCGATGTTACTCTACGAGAAAAGGAAATCAAACCGGAAAAACAACAACCATAACTCTCAGCATGCTCCACAGTTTATTGTAATGCATCTCATTAATATTTTCTCCACACTTTCTAATTTCCATCGCTAACTGAGAGTAGTGTGAACCCCCTGGCCTCAGATAGGTGAGGTGCTGTGATGGATCACAATTTCAAATGCAAGTTCTAATCATCTGACTTTGGATTTGATGAGGACCATGGATACCGATGATAGCGAGTTCAGGCTGAAAGGGGCTGGCTGACCAAATCTCAATCTTTTTTTTTTAATAAATGATTATTAAGTCAGCCATCACCTGCTATAGAACCTCAGGTAACGTCCCTAAACCTCAGTCATCTCAGGGTTCATTAAGGACCAATGGAAGACAGTCATCCAACATGGTATGCAAATCCTGCACTCAAATGAGCACAGCATTGAGGTGACTAGATCCCTGATCCCTAGAGCCTCAGACATTAGATCAACTGGATTCTTAAATGCAGAGAGTGACATCATGAGGCCCTAACTCCAGACACCAGCCTCGACTGGTGAACAAGACTAGCTGGCCGTGGTGGGAGTTCCAGAGCTGCTCAGTGTGGACCTGTCAGCGCTTGGTTACTAAGAACATGGGAGAGGGGCCAGTGCTGGCTGAGTGATCAGTCAGAGTCCCCAGAGGATGGGAGTGCAGGCTTCATGGATGCTGTCATGGCCATGGCAACTGGAGAAAGCAGACTACACCCATTTCTTTTCTCATAGAGCAGATGCTCTAAGATGAAAGACGTGTTAGTTGCTCTCCCCTGCCACACCCAAAAAGGTCTCCCAGTGATTCTCAGGAAGAACGGTGGACATGGGACCTCCTTTTTTCATTTTTGAGGTTCATTTTTCTTCTGATTACAGAAGTGAAATCTCATTTTTAGGTCTTTGGAGAATCTTCAAGTATAATTTCTAAAAGCAAACATTTTAACATCAGATTGTACTTCCTTCTATGAAGAGAAGCCATCACTAATTTAAGATCTACTCATGCTACTGGATAGTATTAACATAAAAAAAGTTACTTTAAAGGGAGGAACAGTAGATGAACATGAAAAAATGGCATCACCAAGGCCATTATTATGCATTTCCTCAAAGTGGAAAACTAATGATTCATAGTGATAGGAATGTAAGTCCAAGAGGGAAAACTGTTATTCTTCTAACTCAAATACAAAGACAAGTGCCTGAAATCGGTTTCACACATTAGAAAAAATAAATGCTCTGATTTTAGCACCTCTTTGCTCATCTCCAAAATGCTGCCAAGTTCACTTAGCTTCACCTCTGAATAAGCAGCTAAATTCAGGCTGAAAAGACCAATGACCCGGACTCAGGACTGCACCTGGGCCACAGAGAAATCTGGGAGAAATCATTGCAAACTTATGAGTCCATCACCCAGCAAATGAAATGTCTGAGATAAGTGAGAGACAAACTACTGAGAAGGGACTTAAGGAATGATTAGACAAGTGTGGACTGTGAGTCCTTCTGAAGATAGAATGTCACAGACTGTCACCATAGACAAGTCGACAAAACAGTGCCTTCCCAATGATTCACTAGTGGAGGTGGAGAGCAATATTGTCTTTGCAGCTGAGGAGAGCACGGGCCACTTAAACTGGTGGGAGGCAATCAGCTCTCCAGACAAAGTGGCTTCCTGGTGATTGTGTCCAAAGGAGCCTGGGGACTCCTAGAGTCCTGTTCTCCCAGAAGGCAACAGCAGCAGCAAAGGCACAATGACCTCTACTGGACTTTACTCATGTTCTCTTTCTTTGCACTATAAATGTTCTGTGTTTGGGATCTAGTGGGTGCCAGTAAACTCTGAGAAATAGCATCCGACATTGGGTTGATAGATTTCTTGAGGCTCCACATTATATTCCAAGTTTTATTGGGCTGCATATTGGCAAGAACAATACTCCACCAGAACATTGTAGAAAGGCTGATGATGGCCTTGAGGCAGGCTGTGGATGTTTGTGTTTTGAATCCCATCGAATCCTATGGTGTCCCATCTTGTAGGTGGTTTCTAGCCACAGATGATACAGTTATAGCCACACTTCTTATGCTTCATAACGAGTCCAATGGAGTAGCAGACATCCCTGTGTTTCTCGTGGGAATGGAGCTTCCCTCCAAACCCACATCCTCCTTCTTGTGCTTAGTGTGCTGCACCAGGTAACCCACAGCCCCGTGCTGCCCAGGGTTTAGGGTCTGAATGTGCTGAAGGATGTCAAGCACCTCCAAGACAAGACAAATAGACATCTCTGGCTAGATCTCTAGGTAGAAGTAGAGCCTGGCTTGGAGGAGGAAGAGCTGCACCTGGTCTGGGTACATCTCCAGATACAGGTCCAATGAGTCTCACAGGAGCTGGTACAACTGGTCGATGCCCTCCTGCTTTCCCACCAGTCACTGAAGCACCTTATTCATGTTGACCACCCCATACAGCTCTGCAGTCACATGCTGGCTGACCAAGTATTCACACTCTTTCACTTTCAGTTGCCTGCCTTTCACAAATGCATCATTATAGATGTAGTCAAAGATATCCAGTTGACCCCTTCTGTGCCTTGACACCACCTCAGTAAGAAGTGACTTGGAAGTTGACAGGTTGCAGAAGTACTCCCAATTGGGCAATGGTCATGTAGAGCAGAGACATGCTGATTGGGATCCCTGTTCTGCAGATCAGAACCTGGTGCATATGCTAGTATAAGTTGAGAGTGTTATAGTAGTACATGCGGTTCCCCTTGAATTCAGCTGGTCATACAGGACATAGTTCATGGTGTCCAGCACCTGGCTCTGGAGCTCTATCTCCATTACTTTGCAGGACTCACCTGCCTTGAAGGCCTAACTGGGGTGGCGGCTGTTGATGCCCGGAGGATTTTGCACACAAGCTCCACGAGGCTGCCAATCTAGGCCTGGATGTCTTTGAGACTGATTTTGGAGGGAGAATTGCAGTACTGGTTGATAAACACAGCACCTTTGAGATACGATTCAGAGTCATCTGAATGCTGAAGAAAAGCCTTAAGATTATGTAACAGAGTGAGTCCCCACAAGATAGACCACAAAGACTAATTGAATTCAAAATAAATCTGTAAATTTATTACAGATTCAAACCTGGGCTCAAACCTTAGCTGATGCAGCAGCCTGGTAAGAGCGCCAATAGAGGGGCAGTCCCTCTTTTTATACCCATTCTGCCTTCCCCTATTGGCTCATACTGCTGGCTTGGCAATCTTTAATTGGTTCTCAGGCAGCAAGGGACCAGCTAACCCAGGAGGTTCCTAGTAAGGCTGCTTGACCTAGTTAGCCTAACAGACTCAGGAAGTTGTGGTTCAGGTGTTGTGGTCTGGCCAAAGATAAGAGGAATAGTTTGCAGGCCTGGCTTTAGAGGAGGAAGTGTTGCAAGCCTAGCCGAAAGGGAATTCCTCAGTAGTTCCCAATTTAACCGTTTATCTCTGGACTGCTTGCTTAACCATTTATTGCTACAGATTATTTAAAATTTTCTGTTGTTGTAGGTGGTAAAGGATTTATTTTTTATTTTGGCATAGTACTTCCAGGTCAAAGCTTTCCTTCCTTCCATATTTAGTGTAGAGAGTACCTGGGAAAGGCCCCTGAGCTGATTGTTATTTGAATCCAGTGGCGCCTGGCAGAGCATGTGTTGTCAGTCTGACCTTTAGCTCAGGCACCAGGGAGTGGGTTTCATTATCTAAATTCAGCCAGGCACCAGGAACAAACACAATTATCTGGGCCCACCCAGAAGTGACAATTACAAAGAAGCCATAAGAATGCACATATTTTCTTTACCTTAAGTTTTAATAAAACTTCCTGATATCTTACTGTATAAAATAAATGCACTGTATTGGCTCTGGGTCCCTGTCTGTCCATCAGAGGACAGCTGTCCCACTGGGTCCCAGCTTTTCCCACTGGCTTTGTGTCTGTCTCTTTCATTTTCTCAATTCCCTATTGTTCCTACTCAAGACTCCTGTCCACTCTCTAGCCATGCTGGTCACAGAAAAGAGAGAAATATTTATATTTAGGATACACACCAGTTCACCCTCAAAAAATATCTCTGGCCCCTCAAGATTCTCAATGTCACTAAGACGGTTAACAAGGGACATGCTCTGAAAAGAACCTCTTTGAAAAGGAGGCTACAATCCCCAGGGCTTTTAACTCAGCTTTGTGCCAAACTTTATACTCTTCCAACTAGTTGATGGAGTCGGTTGGGCTATGTCGTTTCATAAGGGAAGGCCACCTGGAACTGCTCCTTCCACATCTCCTGCTGCTCTGGCAGAGCTAATGTAGCCACCACAGGAACTGAAGATGCAATGATGTCCTGGGTCGTCACTGAGCCACAGCACAGGAGCTACTCCCACAGTTTGCTGGGCAGGGTGACCAGGCAGCTGAGGTCCACCACCTCTGCCCAGCCTCCTCCAGCAGGGCAGCGTCTGTACCACAGCCATTGGGTTGTCAACTGCTGCTGCTGCTGCCACCGCCATCATCTTGTCTGAGTATCTCTGATGTAGTTTGTTTTTAAAAAATATATATTTTATTGATTTTTTTACAGAGAGGAAGGGAGAGGGGTAGAGAGTTAGAAACATTGATGGGAGGGAAGCATTGATCAGCTGCCTCCTGCACACCCCCTACTGGGGATGTGCTCGCAACCACGGTACATGCTCTTGACTGGAATCAAACCTGGGATCCTTCAGTCCACAGGCCAACACTCTATCCATTGAACCAAACTGGTCACAGCCTGATGTAGTTTTTTTTTAATATATATATATATTATTGATTTTTTACAGAGAGGAAGGGAGAGAGATAGAATTAGAAACATTGATGAGAGAGAAGCATCGATCAGCTGCTTCCTGCACACCCCCCACTGGGGATGTGACCGCAACCAAGGTACATGCCCTTGACCGGAATCAAACCAGGGACCCTTCAGTCCACAGGCCAACACTCTATCCACTGAGCCTAACCGGTTTTGGCTGATGTAGTTTTTAATCACACATAATTTCATCATATTTTCCACATACTAAAATCTTTTTATTTTTATTTTATTGATTTTTTTACAGAGAGGAAGGGAGAAACATTGATGAGAGAGAAACATCAATAAGCTGCCCCCTGCACTCCCCCTACTGGGGATGTGCCTGCAACAAAGGTACATGCCCTTGACCGGAATCGAATCTGGGACCTTTCAGTCTGCAGGCTGACACTCTATCCACTGAGCCAAACTGGTTTCGGCACATACTAAACTCTTTAATTCCATCTAATACAGGTTGAAACTTTCCATATAAAATGCCACACATGAATTTTATTTATGAACATGGATATAATATCTAAATATCATCATCTGGAAGGTATAGACTGGTGTGTGAGGAAAGGACTGGGTTCTAAGTCCAGGTCAACTATATGTATACAAGGCTAATGTGCTAAATGACTGACCATCAGGGTAATAACATCCCAGAGCAATGCCCGGCTTCCTCTCCTCAGAGACTAGCCTCCAGTTTTTTCAGCCCAGGAACATGACTTGCTTATTATTAGGTGCAAACATTTCACACTTTAAGTGAAGTGTTTTCTCATGCCTCATTTCGTTTGATCCTCACAGAAGTCCTGGAGTAGGTAGATAGGAGAGTCAGTGGAATCCTATTTTATTTTCATTAACCAGAAAATGGAGATTTAGAAAGCTTAGAAACTCTACCCAATTGAAAAGAAGTAAGAAATGGTGGACCTTGAAAATGACTTCAGGTTTTATCACTGCGCAAAATATAGTCAAACATTGCTGCAGTTAAATATTTATTTTTAAAATATTTTATTGAATTTTTACAGAGGGGAAGAGAGAGTTAGAAACATAGATGAGAGAGAAACATCAATCAGCTACCTCCTGCACACCCCCTACTGGGGATGTGCCTGAAACCAAGGTACATGCCCTTGACTGGAATGGAACCTGGGACCCTTGCTCTATCCACTGAGCCAAACTGATTAGGGCAAATTTTTTACTCTTTGTTCTCCTGCATTGCTGGAAGCCAATTCCAGCATGTCAGCAGGGCTTAATTATCTGGGAATGGCTAACAGGCATTTTCTGAGACCTGAAAAAGATGCATAAAATGATTGTTTACTGCCAGACAGCTCAGGGCATCTTAATCTATATATTATCGCCTCCTACTGGCGAAAACACCTGAACAGTTGAAGGCAGTTTCTCCCAAACCTGATAATCTGACAATGGATTGTGTATACGAAATCCTACCCTTTTATATGTATATCTCCACCTTGCCTTAGGACAAATTGTGTTAATAAAAAGTAAAGGGGTCCTGAGATAAAAAGAACTTAGTTCCTTTAGGTAAGTTTTCTCTGACTCCTCATGATGCCTTTCAAAATTATGTTTCATCTCTGGACTCTTATTTAACTTTCACACAGCACCTTCTCCAGATTTCTGAACCCTTCAAGATGCTGGATGAAGACCACCAGCACTGTGTGATCTGCAATAATAATTGGCTTCATGTTAATATTTACTGCTGTGTTGCTGACAATTACCTGAAAGAGAATTTGGGGTGCTTCACTGGGCTGGAAAAAGTTTAGCTACATCAGAAAGCAGATCTAATTAAACAAGTTTATTCTATCTTATCTAATAAAAGAATAATATTCAAATTGACCATCACTCCAATACACAAGATGGCTGTCTCCATGTGGTCAAAGATGGCTGCCCCCATGTGGATACAAGATGACTGCCTTAAGATGGCCATCAGGGGAAGGAAGTTGGGAGGGAGCAGGCCTGCCAGGGAGAGCAGTTCGGGGCAATAAGACTGCAGGGGAGGGCAGTTAGGGGCAATCAGGAAGGCAGGCAGGTGAGCAGTTGGGAGCCAGCAGTTCTAGATTGTGAGAGGGATGTCCAACTGCCTATTTAGGCCCAATCCTACCTGGAGATGGAGCAGGGTGGGGTGAAAGACACACCCCCTCATGCACAAATTTCATGCACTGTGCCTCTAGTATATATATAAAAGACTAAGTCAATTTGCACATGCACGATACATATAAAGCTGTCTGTGGTGCCAATTGCACACATGTGTTTCCATGTGTCATTGTTGATTGTGAATTTGGTTGACACTTCTGTTATAGAGAAAGGGTGAATAGTGATATTAAAATATTTCTTCTAATTATTTCCTTTCAATGTTCCTGAATTCATGCACCAGGCCACTAGTAAAAATATAAACACTCAAACACATTTAAAAAAAAAAAAAGCATTTAACATGACCAAATAAAACTAACAATAAAACTCCAAACAACACAAACAGACACACACACATGCTGACTTTCATATTTTGTACAAGGGTGGTGGCAAAGTCACAACGGGAGACACACACTCAGATGTCTTTGACGTGCACACAGGCAAGCTAACCAGGTAACACATTAATAGGCTGTTATGGAGTTGCAGAGCATATGCAGCCAGGAGATTCACCACATCCATGTTCCTCCTGCACTGGGGAGAGGTTACAGCAGGAGCAGCAGGGGATATGTACCATGTACAAAAAGGAATAAATGTGGACATTAGAAATGCATGTGAAGGAACTAAGAAAAGTGTAATAAATTTTAAAGACAAATGCTATCACTATTACACAAAACCAGAAGACCGCTTCATTTAAGAGGCATCTAGCCGTCTCAGAAGCTTTAGATGGTTCATAATCTAGTCAGCAGTACATGGTGCAGAGATTGTGAACTGTATTTGCGTTGAGTTCTTATCTGGAGGTAAGCCAAGGGGGTGCCGGTTTTCTCTAGCATCTCTGGAAGGGCCCAAGTTCTGACCCAAGGGCACTTCTTCTCTCACCCTCTCCCACTCCCCCTGCCCCTGTGGGCCTTCTCTCCCAGAGCACGCATTAGCAGATACACTATCTGTCATTTCGGGCTCCCTTTAATTTGTCACTAGGAAAGTCCAGACATGATTATATCTGCAAAATGGGGAGAAGGGGAGAAAGCACCACATGTCTTATAGTGTTCCCAGGACCATACAGGCTATTTTCTGGCCACAACGCATCTAAGACCACAAAGAGAACTGTGACCTTCATTTATTTGGTTGGGTTTTTAAAGGGGGAGAACCTTGTGCTCACTTTGGAGGTGACTTTAACTTTAGGCTTTGTTCCAGAGGCAAACTAATTTACTTTATTTGGAGTCTTGCATAAGGCACCCTGGGTTGGGACCCTCAATGTGGCCACTGACTATGTTTATAACCCTGAACTCCTTTTATAACCCTGAGCTTCTTATGGCTCCTCATAAAGTGTCAGATTCTTCATTTATCAAGTGAGGTCTGAACACCCCTTTTCATTTTCCTTAACTTTGCCTATACTACAGGGAGTCCTTTCATTAATGTACTTATTTTCTTTTCTAAAGCAAAAATTCAGCTGACTCATCTGTGTATGACACAGCACAAAGTGTTTCACATTAGAGATTTCACTTTCAGCTCCTTTGAATGCTTCTTTCTTTGGCTCAAAGGTGAGACTAGATGGGAAAGCCAGGCAATATTTAGTCACCTCAAATGAGGACGGGGCAGGGAACAGTGCCAATGCTATCCACACAGGCTGGGCACAAGGGGGCTTTGAGTCACAAACCGAATTTCTAGAGTTGTTATCTGGCAGCAGAGGAGCCCCACTCCCGGATGTGGGAGCCATCATGGCTCAGTGTCCATACCACACAGGAACAGCAGCGCCTTCTGGGCATTCCCTTTGGCATCTTGCTGGGTGTAGTAGTACAGGGACTTGCCACACTTTCTCTTGAATTTCGACCTTTCAACAAGTCCACTTCACTGTGGAGACAGGGATTCTGATCAGGTCCTCATCACTAGTCCTCTTGCCCTTCATGAATAGAGGCAGTCAGCAAAGTGAGGGGCTTGTCTGGCTACAGGGGCCAGGCTCAGGAAAGCCCTTTCCAGGTCTCCCTGGACGTCCTCCTTGATGCTTTTTAACATGTCATAGAGACTGCAGCACTGTACCTGTCAAATACTTTCTGGACCTGACACAGCCTCCTATCAGTCATGATGCTGATCCACTTGGGAACACCAGTTCCTTTTCTCTCTACTCCAGGATCATAGATCCCAGGGGCATTTTGGTCAGTCAGGCCATAATTCATGACAGAGCCATCTCTGCTCTTTGGCTTTTCGTGAGGGCAACCACCAGCTTGCAGAGGTCACCAGATGTGTCGGGAATCATGTCCTTCTCCAGCTCAGTCTCCTACATTTCCTTGTGGACTCTCAATTTCCTGCAGCTCCTGCTTGATCCGTGAGCAGATGATCTCAATGAGAGAGCCCTTCTCAGTCCCCAGTTCCTTCATGGAGGCCTTTGGCTTGGAAGCATCCTGCTGAGCCGGTGTTTTCAATAGGCCCCCAACCCCCACCTCCAGGTGGCCAGACAAAGCTGACTTCGTGTTGAAGTAGGTTCCTCTTTTGTCCTTCTCTATTGTTTCTGTGGTTGGTCAGAATGTTAACAATGGCGACCTCATCCACACTTTTGGTCTTGATGGCCATTTCAATGTTCAGAACATCCCAGTTGTCATCAATGTTGGTGCAGGCTTTGACTGCCCCATCCCCATTTAAGGGTGTAGAGTGATCACCCTCCAAGCTGTGCAGATTGAAAAGTCTTGTGGTTATTTGTGTCTCTGGAGTAGGATCCGTGATGCACTATTGTGGAGTAGCTCCACCCCCTCCCACACTCCCACATTCAGAGGCAATGGGGTGTTTGGGCTTTCTCACTGGCATCCCGTCCAAATGCACTGCTAGAAAAGTTGCCCTGAATTTATGTTTGGAAGCCCCAGAAAGACTAATCCTTGCAGGTTTGAAGTTGGACTGCATTAAAAAATAGGTAAGATCATTTGGGGTAGGGGTCTCATAAGAGTCTCTCCAGACTTTATTTTCCTCATCTGCAAACAGTGGTGAGGGCAGGGATGATTTGGAAGGTTCTCTCCAATTCAAATGTTATCAATCCTTGATACTTAGAGTTAGCAGGAAAACATAATTTAAAATATTTTGGGGAGATAATGAGACTTAGAATTCTCACTCAGGAATGACATTTTAAATTTCTCACATGACTCTTTAAAGGGGTCTTGTGTCGGAAACCAAACATTGTTCTCACTAAATAGACGTAAACAGGAAACCAGAAGACTGGTCAACCTTAACTGCTCTGAAAGGTCAGAGCTAATTACTCACTGTTTAGATGAAAATATTGTTAACTAAAGCAGCCCCTACCTGTTTGTTTTTTATGTTAATTTCTGTTTTGTTATTTCTTGCCTAAAGGCTAAGGGTGTGTCCCAAAGCCTTAATAAAAGGGAGAAAAAGGCCAGAGCAAGTGGCAGTCCTTTCCACTAGAGCAGTGGTTCTCAACCTTCCTAATGCCACAACCCTTTAATACAGTTCCTCATGTTGTGGTGACCCCCAACCATAAAATTATTTTCATTGTTACTTCATAACTGTAATTTTGCTACTGTTATGAGTCATAGTGTAAATATCTGATATGCGGGATGTATTTTCATTGTTACAAATTGAACATAATTAAAGCATATGATAACCACAATTAGATATTGTGAAATATTTATTTCTAATTACAAATAAATGAAATTTTGTCTTAGGCGACCCCTGTGAAAGGCTCATTTGACTCCCAAAGGGGTCTCGACCCACAGGTTGAGAACCGCTGCACTAGAGGAAGGCTCCCGCCTGGCTCCCCAATATCACCAAATTAATGTTTTCTAGTCTCTCATTTTGTTTGCGTGCAGCCTCCTTCAGAACCCGAACCCTGAACCGGGAACCCTGAACCACGTGGGACGTGGAAAGAGGTTCCCACAGTCTTGGACATTTTTTTCCCAACACTGCTGTGTTGCCAAGAAATGAAACTGAATTTGGCTGAAGTCTTGTTCTGTAAAAGCTTAGAGAGCGGGAACTGTGGGCTTCTTGGGCCAGGCCATCTAGCACAGCTGTTTGATCTGCTATTGTGGGGAAGCATTCACAGACCTTCACCATTCCTTGAGGAGAGAGAATGAGCTTAACATTAAGAGGTCAGCAGGAATGGACAGATTCTGTAATTATTCTTAACCAGGGAGACAGACCCACACTCCTCAAGAGCTGTGGGTTGACATGGAAAATTAGCTCAAGCCCTTTCTTTGGGTATAAATGAAAGTAAGTTTACCAGCGTGCTTTGTTATGCTATCACAGCAAGGTGGTGCCTTAGAAAATATGCTCTGAATCTGCTGGCTAAGAGGAAAGAGATTCATGGTTGTGTCAGTCCAATTGAGATGAACACCTTCTCACACCTGAATGATCTGTGAGGATGAGGTTCTGTGTGACGCAGACACAGTAGGAAGTAGGTCCACCTTCTTCCAAACTCCCTTTGGTTTTGACTTTGTGTTTTTAGCTTGGAAAACCCCCTCTGAGAGAACACATGGCATGAAGAAGGCTAAAAAGTGTAAATGCTTAGGATTTGAGACCCATTCTCAGAAGATGACCAGCTCCATCCCACCTGCCCAGGAATCGCTGTACAAGGTACATATTTCAGCATCTCTCCCCACATCTGAGCCTGTGTGTGGTGTGTCAAGAAAGCTGTGCCTAATGTAATTCAGTCTTTCCTCCATTTTCTGCCCCCTTCCCGGGGTATTGAAGAAATGACAGAAAATAAACTAACAAAGGATAGGAGGGTGGGGGAGATGAATTTGGGTCCACGCCAGAATAGAGAAATTAGAACAGAGAAGAAGAAAACCCAGAACAAGCCAGCTCCACCCACCACACCATCTTTAAATCAAGTGTAGAAACACAGCAATGAATTATTTAAAACTAAAAGCATTATGAGAACATTAACAAGTAACCAGAAAACTACAGAAGAGGTATTTCCTCTGCTTCAAATACAGGACCAGGAGAGCCAGGGGGAAATTTCAATTATACAAGCATCTAAGGGCTCGTGGCTCACAGCAGATGGTTCTTGGTCCTCTGGTTAATTGTCGTACATGAATCTGAGTGTTTTTTCCTCTAAATTGTTAAATTCTGTCTTGTAAGCACCATATGGTCCCCTGTCATCTGCATAGTTATCTGTCAGTTGAGCAGTGATTTATTTTATTCCAAAACATCCTTGCAGAGTGAAGAAGGCCTTGGTACTAGTGAAAATGCCGATGAGAGTCCTGTTTCTGGAAGTGATCAATCGCCTCGTATGCCAGGGCGTCACCAACACCGCAGGTTCCGATACCCATGCTCGCACAGAACACTTTGTGGGTTGCAGACCTGTTGGACCGGCTTCATGATGAGACTGCTATTCATGGCTCCTCATTTTGCACACATTGAGCAGAAGCTTAGCCTAACCATGGAAACGCAATCTCCTGGCCTACAGCAGCCCTGCACTGCGCACCTGTCACCATGGGAACGCTTGTTCAGTCTGTCCTTGCCGCACCCGAGGCTGCAGGCTCGATCCCAGCTAAGCTGTCTGTGTGTTTCCCTCCCTTGCGGTAACTTTCATCCATTGCTTTCTGGGAGTGTGGGCTTCCTTGCCAAGACCAGACCAAGCTTTGGCTGTCCCAACACCTCGTGGTTTTTAAAGTAAACACTGGCTCACCGGAAGAAGCAAATAAACTCTGGTCTTGTTTGGAGAGTAAGATGCAAAGACAGCTGCCCACAAAGCAGCCCTCGCCATCCCTGTGTGTCTGCGTAGAGGATGGGGACAGCCACAACTCTGTCCTCTCGCACAGTTTTGCCACACAGGCCTGTCTCGCCAAGAAATAGAACTGAATTTGGCTGCAGCCTTGCTGTGTGCTGTCTTGGTTGGTGTAATCGACTTTCTTCCTTTTCCTTTGAGGCAATGGGCAAGGAAGACAGGAAATAGAGGAGGGTTTGGCACAGCGAGACTCACCCAGGGGCTAGGCAGGGCCATGCTGCTTCTGGAGAAGAGAACTAGTACTTGGAACTTGCAGGGGAAGGTGGCTGGCCCCCGGATGATAAGCACAGGAAAAACTCACAGAATGGCCCCCAGGGAGCCAGCAGGAAAGGGGGACAGAAGCCCTCATCTCTGGAAAGTGATGGTTTGCAGAAGTTTCTATCCTCAGAACACTGCCCCAAGTAAGCAGGGGATAGGGGAGAGGGGGTGAAAGAGTGGGGGAAGACAAGCCTGTGGATTCTCACGGATGCCCCTCTTCCCATCTGCCTCCTGATACTGAGAAAAGGAGCAAATGGGGGAAAGATTGGAGAAGATCTGAGAGAGGAGAAGCCCCTCGCTCTGAACCAGTAAGTGTCTACCTTGTCATCCCCAGGGACAAGAGCTCTGAGATCATCACGGAGAGAATTACACTGGAAGTAACAGCAGTGAAGGGGACTCCCACAGAACCCGCCTCTCCTCTTCGTCTCTGTTCTGTTCAATCATCTCCTTCCTCTTGGTGATTTCTCTCTTCCCCTTGGCCCTGGGTTGCCTGCTACACAGCCAGCTTTCCACAGGACTGAAAGCTGCCTTTGCACTTCCTATAGGTCTGACCCAGAGCCGGATGCTGGTCTCGCTTTACCTACCCAAGGGAATGGTTCTCGCTTCTGAAGTGAGAAAACTCAGGGAGCGAACATGCTTGTAGCTCACGGGAAGCCCTGGGTTCCCAGGCCCTCTGTGCCTTCCCTGTGCTGCCCGCCTCACTGCCCTCCATGGACCTCACAACCACACTCTGCCTCCCAGGACCCCGAGGCACTTGAACTTAGCTGGGTCATCACCGGACCTGATGGCCTCATGGGCAAAGGGGGGCATTTTCCCCGAGTGCAGATGGCAGAAAATGGAGCATTGGTGTTAATTTAAAAATAAAAGGCATTTCAAAGGGAAAGGCCACAAACATTGAAATGAATAAGAACAGTTATTCGGGACTCATTGATTCAGCCAGAAACCCAAATAGTGTGCCAATTAGAAGACAAAGGTAAAGAGAGTCATGAGAAAGGGGAGGAAACAAGTACAGCAATAGAGAGGGGCATTTCTGTGGTGCAGGCAATACACAGTGAAGCTACTTCTACACAATGTCCTTAATTCACAATCCGGGACTCATCAGTCCAGGAGTCACAATATCTGCTCTATTTCATTCTTGCCAACCATTCTTTGGGGAACAGTGTTCCTGCAGGCCCTGATGTGGCTATTTTGCTCTATTGTAGCATCCAAAGCTTTGACACATGAGACACACAAGGCAGTTCCTCTGGCCTGGCCACTCTGGCTCCACTTTTTTTTTCTCTTAGTGTGTACCGACAGTGGCATATTTACTTTTATTTTTTATTTTAAAATATATTTTTATTGATAGTATTACAGATATCTCCCATTCCCACTCCCCCCTTGTCCCACTCCTTGCAGCCCTAATCCTCCTCCGCCAGGTCTTCACTATTCTATTGCCCATGTTCATTGTCTTTGTGTATCGATACAGACCCAATAACTGGTCGACTGGTCGCTATGATGATACACTGATCCTCAGGGGGCAGACGCCCAACACAGAAGCTGCCCCCTGGTGGTCAGTGGGCTCCCACAGCCAACTTCCTAAGGCTGGCCAACAGTAATTGGCCTCAATTGCTGGGCAGGCCAAGAGACCCCACCCGTGTACAAATTCATTCACTGGGCTTCTAACAAATATATAAGTTCTTTGTTTTATTGCTGGACGTTGGGTGTTATTTAACACCAGTGGTCTTAATCCAGCATCCAGAAGGGTTCAGGAATCTGGAGAGGGGACCTTATTTACATAGATTAAATAAGAATCCAGAGACAAAACATAATTTTGAAAGGCATATTGGGGGAGGCAGAGGAGCCTGATTAAAGAAACCAAGTTCTCCTTGTCTCAGGACCCCTTGCTTTTTATTAATACAAATTGTCCTAAGGAAAGGTGGAGATATACACTTCAAAGGGTAGGGTTTACAGAAGCATTGTCAGAATGGGGAATAGGCTACAGCTATTCTGGTGTTTGGCTAGGAGGAGGCAATAAAATGTAGATTAAGATGCCCTGAGCTGTCTGGCAGCAAACAATCAATTTAACGCATCCTTTTCAGATTTGGGGAAATGCTTTCAGCCATTCCTAACAGGTAATAACATATATGACTCAACCCTTCTTGAGTCCCCAAGTTCCATCACCTTTCAATGAAACTCTTGCAATTATGACACGCTGAAATTGGCTTCTGGAAGTTTATCTCCTCTCGGTCCCCCAAGAGGTATGTCAGCCTGTTCCATGCCTCCCAGCTTCGGGTCTTATTGTTCATTAGATGTCACAAATAAGTGACATCATGCGATATTATATTTCTCAGATTGGCTTATTTCACTTAGCATAATAGTCTCCAGGCACATTCCTGCTGTCCCAAACGATAAGAGATCCCTCTTTTTTTGTTGCATAGTATTCCATGGTGTAAATGTTCCACAGCTTTTTTCCAATCATCTACTGATGGGCACTTAGGCTGTTTTCAAATCTCAGCTATTGTAAATTGTGCTGCTATGAACATAGGGGTGCATACATTCTTTCTGATTGTGTTTTGGGGCTTTTAGCTCCATTTTAAAGTGACTCCGTTTATATTATTGTTCACACTGTCACACTATTCAGGTGAGGGCACTTTTCTATGAAAAGCAAAAAACAAAAAACAAAAAACAAAAAATAAACAAACCCAAGACCCAATTCTCTTACTCGAACACATGGACAGGGTTTTATTTCAGGAGGCAGGCTGGGTACCACTTGTTGTGGCCATGGCATTGAAGGAGTCACTGCATTCAAGTGAGAAGAATGAGAATGGGAACATAAATGTCGGAGCAATTCTAGAAGACAAAGCACTGTCCAGAATATGGAGGTGGGGGGTGAGGGGCAGTGGTTAGGGGATGCTGTGGGAGAGGTGGCTGGAGGAAGGGCAAGGATTAGCTAGAGGAAGAGGCTGCAGGTGGATTTCAAGGCAGGAGTGAGGGGAGCAGAGGGCTCCTAAAAGGTGACTCTGCCAGCCACTGCCCTCCTCTCTCCCCCACCCTCTTCCTCACGTCCCCCTCCTCTTCACCGCCCCGCCCCCCCACCCCCCTGCCTGGCACAGCCCAGCACTTCCCCTGCAGAAAGCAATGGGAATTCCCCCTGTTTCCCCTTAAGAGAGTGGGAACACGGTTTGTGAATCTCGAGGAAGACGTCTGAATGAGAGAGCCCAGTGCAGGCACCTCTATTCTGACACTTGACCTCGGTGACCACTCCCTCACCGCAAAGTGAGCAGGTCCATCCTCAAGCCCTGTCCCACATGGATTTCCTGTCTCAGAGAGCGGGAGAGCTGGAAGGAAAGCCAGTGCAGAGGAAACCCACCTCCAAAGCTCATCTCAGAGAAGAAAGTAACTTGGCCTCAGGCACTCTGCATGGAGGCTAGGGATCACCAGACACAGGAAGATGAAACAGCCCAGAAAGAGGAACCCGGACAGTGACCTGACCTGGGAGGAGGCGAGAAGGGAGGGAAGGAATGAACTGAGAAGCCATCCATGAGCCAATTGACCTGGCAGACCCCTCTAATTAGCATCATGGGGGATGTGCGGGGCAGAATTTCATCTAAAAACAGGAAAACATTGTGACAGCATGAAAGAGTGACTGGAAAAAGAGATTCAACTGCTGAAAACTAATCAATAATGGAGAAGTGAAAGTGGAAGATACTGAAGAATATACAGCAAAAAGGTGAAGGGCTGGAAAACTTGAGAAAAGATTAGATGGAGAGAAGACCTAAATCTGTCTAGCAGGACCTTTTGGAAGAGACCAGAGAAAATAACTTCTACATTAAAAATTTTTCAAAAACAAAATTAAAATGAATAAATGATAAATTAAGTTAAATTAATAGTAATTATTTTTTAAATTTTATTAAATCTATTGCGGTGACACTGGCTACCTCACCCCCAAACAGGCTTACCTCAGCAGGGCCCCCATTGTGCAGGGAAGGAAATGGAGGCACAGATGGAACAGGGCCTTGTGACTGCATCAAAGCCGAATTCCTTTGCCCCGGAGCCTGGGTTCTTTCCTTGCACATCCTGCCCCTGCCGTGTTAAATCAGGTTCTGAGCTCGCCAAACTTAAATTTCTGTCCCTTGAGTCTGATGACCGATCGGAAATGCCCTCATGCCTTCAAGTACTGGACACACATCCCGTTTGTATTCGCTCAGAGAAGGGGTGTGGCGGGGGGGGGAGGGGAAGGCGCTGCAGAGCTGAGAGAAATAAAGAGAAGAGGAAATCTGCCCTTCGTGAGGGTATTCAGTTCCAGCCAGGATCCTCCAACAGGACAGAAGCCTTGGGGCACCTGAGAGTTCTCCTGGAACCGCTGGGGTTGTAAGATGGAGGTCCCCAAATATCTTACAGCCTCAGGGGGCTGGGAACGTGGCTTCAGATGAGAAAGTGAGCTCAGAGGCAGAACTTGCTCCCAGCCATCCAGAGCTGCCTGCGAACAGGGTGGGGCAGCGAGGAGTGGGGTTGGGTGGCAGGGACCCAGAGAGAGAAGGGAGGGTGCGGCTGGAAAGGGCAGCCTGTGAACCGGCAGCCAAGGCTCCCCCCGGGACTCTCCCCAAGTGGGGAGAGGGATGTGGACAGCGCTGGAAAGCCCCGCATCCTTGAGCTGGACTCACAGGGGACGATGTGCATGCTCCGGTGCGGCTCGCCCCCATGTTTCTGTGAGCTGTGCTCCCCCCTGCAGCGCTGTGGTTCAGCATCTGGGCCAGATTAAAGCCCATGAGTCCCTGTGTGGAGCCCAGTGTGGTCAAGCGCCATGTTCGTTCAGGGGAGCACATCTCCCTGTTGAAGGCACCCTGAAGCCAGGAGAGGGAGGAAGCAGGGCGAACTTCCTTTGTTTAGAAGTTTATTTAGATTCCACGTGCTTAGTGGCCACGCCTCCTGGCCAGGTGTGATTGATGGTCAAGCAATTTCCATGTCACTCAGACCTTCCTGGGCATGAGTCTAAACTGCCTTTGTTAAGTTTCTTTCCCCATCAATGAGTGGGGAACAGCCCTGGAGTGTTAAATGCAGCTTTTTGGCAAAGCTGCACAAATGGCATGCCTCTATCCTTGGTCTCCCCTTTCACTCCTTTCCTATTAAATAACAACTGGTGATTACAATGGCATCAGTGCCATCCTGGTCTTGTAAGATGACACCCTTGGGAGAAACTGGGTGAAGTGTGCTCCGGATCTCAGTGTATTAACTCTTACAGTTGCATGTGAATGTACATTGTCTCTAAATAAAGGTCAATTTAACATACCAGTGAATGACTAAAAAAGTGTTATACCTTATTCTACTGTCACACTCAGACCCATATTTATGCTATTTGCTTACCTGTGAGGCATTTGAATTTTTGAACTTCTCGAATGACAGCTAAATTGCCAAATGATTAAATAATGACTTCAAAGATATTACTTGTTGTATGTCAAGAGTTTGTTGTTTTTTTTCATTCTACCTCACTGATTTATTTCCCCTTATACATATCACCAAGGATATAGAGCCATAACTTTAAAATATACATATTTTATATTTTAAAATATAAAAATATATATACACTAGAGGCCCAGTACATGAAATTCATGCACAGGTAGGGTCCTAAGTGGCTGCCAGCCTCCGGCCAGGTCCTTCCTCCCCCCGGCTGCTTGCTGCCACTGCTAGCACCAGCTGAGGCCTCCCTTCTCGAGGTTGGCTGGCTGGCCCCACCTCCTAGACAAACTCCCTGTCAACTCTCAATCAAAGGGACAATTTGCACATTATGCTTTTATCATATAGGACTAGAGGCCAGGTGCATGAAATTCATGCATGGGGGATAGGAATGTCCTCCAGCCCAGCCTGCTCCTTGTCAAATTTGGGATGGGGCCTAAATGGGCAGTTAGACATCCCTCTCACAATCCAGGACTGCTGGGTCTCAAATGCTCACCTGCCTGCCTTCCCAATTGCCCCTAACCATTTTTGTCTGCCAGCCTGATTACCCTCTAACCACTCCCCTGCCAGCCTGTTTACACCTAATTTCCCTACCCTGTGGGCTTGGTTACCCCTAACTTCCCTCCCCTGCTGGCTTAGTCACCCCCAACTACCCTCCCTTGCATGCCTAGTGCCTCCCAACTGTCCTCCCCTATTGGCCTGATAGCCCACAACTGCCCTCCCTTGCAGGCATAGTACCTGCCAACCCCCCTCTCCTGCTGGCCATCTTGTGGTGGCCATCTTGTGTCCATACGGGGGCAGGATCTTTTGACCACATGGGGGCAGTAATCTTGTATGTTGGAGTGATGGTCAATCTGCATATTACTCTTTTATTAGATAGGATAGAGGCCTGGTGCAAGGGTGGGGGGCAGCTGATTTGTCCAGAAGGATGTCCCGGATCAGGGTGGGTGTTCCCTTGGGGTGTGGAGTAGCCTGGCTGAGGGGCCTGTGGTGGTTTGCAGGTTGGCCACACCCCCTGGCGACCCAAGTGGAGGCGCCGGTATCTGGGATTTACTTATCTTCTACAATTGAAACTTTATAGCCTGGAGTGGAGCCAAGCCTTCTGCTCACACAGCCATTGAAACTTTGTTGCCTTAAGTGGAGGCTTGGGCCAGCGAGGGTGTGGGAAAAGCTTGGCTTCCTCCATCACCAGGGGCAACCCAAGTCTCCCTCCTGCTTTCTCTGTGGCTGTAGCCATCTTGGGTGGGTTAATTTGCATATTTGCTCTGATTGGCTGGTGGGCGTGGCTGGTGAACGTGGCTTGTTAATGTAGCAGAGGTAGCGTCAATTTATTAGAGGTACGCTCTTTTATTAGATAGGACACAACACTTTAATAGTTGGACATTGAAATTCTGCAATGGTTTTGCTGAACCTTTATCACGGAATGGCTAAGTAGGAAAGATGGATAGGTGCCATGAGCAATGACACCTAGGGGGTTGGAAAGAAACTGTCATCTACATGAAGCAATGGCAGTCAGTAAAATATTTCAAGTGGGAGAGGTTGCATTCAATAATGGTGCCTGCAGTATGCAAGCAAGTGTACTGGGGAACTGAGGGTTGAAGTGTCTGTAGGCTCACCCAGAGAGAGGACAGAGTAGGAGCCAGGTCTGCAAGTGAGAACATAATATAAATACTATCTTCCCTTTCATCTTTGCTAAGGAACATAAAAGACCCAAGTCAAAACTGAACTCACAGCAGTGCATTGAGCAAGCCGTCTCTGCAGCTGAATGGGCCTTTGGTGCTCCCAGGAAGTAACACATAAATAATGAAACACCTGAAAGGCTAAGACATTTGTGTAATTATGGAACCTGCTGAGGAAGGAAGAACTGTAATGAAAGCTGCAGGGAAAATGTAAAACAGCATTCTGGCAATCCTCTAATCATACTTTCTAACTAGAGAAAAGCCCTCTCAGGCATGTTCTTTTATTCTCCTAGAAACTCAGAGCTGAATCCCTGAAGATCAAAATTATTAAAATCAATGAATATTCTTAAAATATCTTTACTCATTCGAAAAGACAAATGAAGGATAAATATTCCAGAAAAATAATCATGTCCTCTAGTTTTCTGTAAGGGATGCTTTTTTCTTTCCTGAGCTCAGACTATGTTCTGATCTAGAAAGCAATATTATTACACTCTCCAAGGCAGACTTGATGTCCACTCCCGTGTTCTGTGGGCACTGTCAGTGGCCTCAGACCTCTCTCTGTTCCTCTAGGATTGTTCTGCCTCCATCTGCTCTTGGCTGTCATTCCTGTTCTCCCCACTCGACCATGTTACTCCATTCACAGCTTCAGTTAATGCTTAAGTATCCACCATCTATTGCCACGTACAGGAGTGAGCTTCGGTACTTCCGTTCATTCTTGACATCCCACCTCCTCCGTGAAAACAATTTTAACTGACAAGAAATATAATAGCAAATGTACATCCTCTTTTTTTTTTTCATGTCAGTCACCCCAATGCCTCCTCATCTTTTTTTCCCAGTTAGTTATAGATTACTGCAAAACAAACCTCAAAATCAGTTTATCAACAATATTCACTTTATTGTGCTCTGAATTCTACAGCCAGGAATGTAAGCAGGGCCCCACAAAGATGGCTTGTCTGCTCCTTGGGGTCTGAGATCCCAGCTCAGGGGACTCAGATACAGAGTGGTGTCACCAGAAGGCTTCTTGACTCACTCATTCTGTGCCTGTAGGTGACCTGAAGGCTGGGCTCAGCCAGGCCTGGAGCCCCTGCATGTGGCTTCTGTGTGGAGAAGGGGCTTCCTCCTAGCATGGCCACCGCAGGGAGGGTGTACTTCTTATCTGAGGGCCCAGGACTCCACCTGTGTCCAGTAGAGGAGGCAGAAACTGTGCAGCCTTTTATGGCCCCATATCAGAAAGCTCACAGCGTCCTCTTCACCACATTTTTTGGTCAAAGTAGCCAAAAGCTTGTTGAATGCAAAGGAAGGCACAAAGACTCTGGATGGGAGTGCTACCTCTGTGATCAGCTAGGTATTAACAATAGGGAAGGAGCAAAGAGGGAAGCCAGGCATTAAGGGCATGTCATTCCTGGCAGTTTCACCAGGAAGCTACAACTTCACACTCCACAGGGAAACACTGGCCTGTTCCCTGTAAAACACTGGGGGACTGAATCAAACAGCAGGAGGATAGATGCATGCCCAATAAAGTTGGGTGACACAGGGCAGGTACCTACCTGTCAGTCATACCTGGGAACAGAAATCATTGGCCAGGATGGCTGTGGCCACTGCAAGCCTGTGAACATTTGGGAATACATAATCTCATAATCTCTAGACCAAGGAGTTTTGTCTCTTGTTGCTACTTGCTCTAGGTCCCTCATGTCTTGTGGGACTCTCTTGTTTTGCTCCTGCCCAGGTTTCCTCCATAGCCATGTGGCCCTGTGGCCCCCATATGCTATGGACTAATGGACAGCAGCGGGGAAACACAAGCTAAGCTAGCCTGGTGCTGGACTGGACCGGCTCCAATATGGAAAGAAAACTCTGGACACTGGCTCTGAAACTCCCGTCATACTTCTTTTACAGCAGAAAAAGGGGAAATGGGACTTAGGAAACTCAGAAATATAACTCTATAAAAATAAAGCTTTCTACCATATTTCATCCTTCTTCCAGATATTGCAAGAAATCTACCCCAAATAGCAACTGGGGGAGATGAGGAATTCTTCCCTCTAAGAACAGGAGGAGCTACAAAAAAATTGTAGCAATTTTTTTTTTTAGTCTAAGAATGATGGGCATTTAGACCCTGGTAACAGGCTCACACCCGACAGCGCCACAGCTGGGGCGAGCAGAGTGAACAGAGGCAGGGAGTAGGTGCTGTGGGGCACCAGCCATCGTCTGGGGTTGCCAATAGCTGTTGGAGTGAGGGTAAGGGTAAGAAGGGTTGGCCACAGTGACTGCCGAGTGCCTGATCCAGTTGATCACAGTCAGGGGCTCATGGAGAGTGGGCATGCCACACCACTCCAGTGCAGGGCTCTGCCAGGAGGTCAGCATAGGAAGAAGCCTCAGTGAGGTGCTCAGATCCACCCAGACAGGGTGGGCAACCTTCCATCCACAGGTGTGTGGATAGCAGCTTCACTGGCAGTGTAGCAATGCTTTGACTGCACACACCTCAAAGGTGCTCTGCCTTTGACTCCCCCTCACCTTTGGACCACAGTTCTTTTCTTCTCATTACTGCCTATTCCACAGCATCATCTCCTGCCTGGATGACCTTGACATCCTTACTGCTCTCTCCACACACACTGATGCTCTGCTCGGCATAACTATCACTGCCCTGCACCTGGGAATTATGAAAACCCAGGTTTACTTCTCACCAGCTGCCAATGCTTCAGAGGTTAAGATAGTGGCTTGACCCTGAAGGCCCATGTGGCTCCTTCCCTGACGACCCATCTTGTCACCCAGCCCTGGGCTGCTTTACCTTTCTGAAGGCATCAAGGCCTTTGTACATGCTGGTTCCTCTGCCTTTGAATGCTCTTCCGTGCAAGTCCCTCTCATCTGCACCAGAGATGTTCTACTTATAATGCAGCTCTCAGCCCAATACCACTGTCACAGGGAAGAATTCTTCACTCCCAGAGTGAACCTGAGCCCCTGGGATGAGTTCTTACAATGCCCTGTGCTCTTCCTTCCTCCATCCTCCTTTAACTTACATCCTTACAACGTGACCTTGCTAACTGCCCAACAATAGGTGGAGTGTGCACGGTGGACTCTTCCGTGGGATTTGCTTTGGCCAATGGGATATCACAAAACATAGCACAGGAAGCAGTGAAAGGCACGTGTGCATTGGGCTTGCTCTCTTGCTGTGACTGGACCTCCACGTCTGCTGCCTGCCTGCCACTGGCAGTTGGTCACATGGAGGAGAACTAAGGCTCTTTGTGTCCTGGCAGGAGGTTGTCCTGACCAACCAGCTGCCACCTGGCCCTCTGACTCATCACAGACCCCAGAGAGAGCTGAGCAGACATCAAGCCAGCTGGCCAGAAGGTGGGAACCAGCTGTGCCAGGTTGAGTTTTGCAGTTGGGAGCCACCACAGGCAGGGGGAGTGAGTGGAGATTCAGGAACTTCGGGACTTCATACCATCCACAGCCTCCCCGGACTGCAAGCTGCATGAAGGCAGGTGCCCTCAGCTCACCCTCTGGTCCCTGCTGCTTACAGCAGCCCCAGCGCCATACAGACTCCCATAATGATTTATTGTTGAGCAAATTAAGTAAGTGAAGGGTCTCCACTGTAGAGACATCCTTGTCTGGGTTGCTGACTGTTAAAAACAAGGT
This sequence comes from Lasiurus borealis, assembly GCA_004026805.1. Taxonomy (NCBI): domain Eukaryota; kingdom Metazoa; phylum Chordata; class Mammalia; order Chiroptera; family Vespertilionidae; genus Lasiurus; species Lasiurus borealis. The sequence continues at coordinate 46,572 of PVJN01011768.1, forward strand.
TCTGCATTGTTTTTTTCCTCATGCTGTCTCTCTGGGTTCTCCGGGGGTCACTTTCTGAGGCGTGTGGAATATTCCTTCCCAAGCCAGCCTGCCCCTCCCAGAAGCTCTGCTCTGGCTCCTGCTCCGCCTGTCCCGTGTCTATCCGTGTTTTCACCATAAGCAGCATTGTAGTGCCAGGCTGTGGGAGAATAGAAATTCTCATGTGACCCACACTCAGGGAACACACATGTCCTAGAAAGTCCAGAAGGCCTCCCCGGGAAAGCCGGAGCTGAGGTCTTGCAGCCCTTCCCCACACACTCCCAGGCTGTGTCAGCTGTTAGTAGGACAAGTGAGCATCCTAACACTGGAGGCGAGCAAGTCATTTGCATGACTTGGGACCAGCCGTGCTTCAAAGGACAAGGGCACTCTCTGGGGTACTGGCAACATCACAGATCTCCACTTTGCTGGTGATGACACAGGTGCACATCGTTTGTCAAAATGTAGAATGGGTGCGATTCATTGTACAGAATGTCTCAGCAAAGATGACCCGCTCTTCTCGCTCCCTCTCTGCCAGCTGTGCTCCTTGGTCCTCCAGGGTGGGAGCATGTAGGGTGAGGGAAGGTGGTGATACCTGCTGCCTCTCAGTAGCTCACGTGGTTGCTGTAGAACTACCCCAGTTAGTCTGTTCTGTCCTCCATGCTCCCAGGGGCAGGAGTATCCCCCAGCCCATGGTGTCCCCAAACTCCAGAGGCCCCTGGAACATCCCTCTGCATGGGCCCAAGGCCCAGATTGTCTCAAAGATGTCTATCTCTCAAAATGCTGTAGCCTCCTTCCTCGATGGTCCCACCCTGGAGCTCTCTGTGAACTTGTACTTAATCTGGGAACTCCTCAGGGTTGCAACTCCTGGCCCTGGAGGTGCACCAACGTGGCATCCCATTATAAATGTCCCTTTGGGGTCTGGCGTTTTGTGTCCTGTTGTTGTGGGACTACAGCCAGCACCCAGTGCCCATTCCTGTGAAAACAGGAACATGTCTTCCTTTGGTAATGGGTTTTCCCCCAAATCAGTCCAGGTGGTTCTAGAAAAGACGACTCCATAGAGAAATTCAGCAGGAGCTGGTTCGAGGGGCAGGGCTCACCTTGCAGTTACCCAAGGAGAACATTCTGGGACTGAATTGTATCCCTCCAAAATTGATTTGTTAAAGCCTTAAGCCCCTGTGTGATTTCATTGGGGGATGGGAACTTCAAAAAGGCAATTAAGGTTGAGTGAGGCCTAGGGGTGGAGCCCTGTTAGGGTAGGAATGGCACTGCATAACACTCTGTCATGGAGGACACGGAGGAGGTGACTATCCACAAGCCAGGGCTAGGACACACTCCAAAGCCCACCATGCGGACACCCAGAACTGTGAGAAATGAATGTGTGTTGTGTAAGCCGCCCAGCTGTCAGGTTTTGTTAGGGCAGCCGAGCTGACTGAGACAGGACTGGACCGGCCAGTGCAAAGGCCCTGTGAGGTGAGCACAATGGGCAGGAGCTATAATGAGAAAGGCCTGGCCAGGTGAACCTCATATGAGCTCATAACACTGGCTTTTGTTCTCAGACTGGAGGCTGTGGGGAGGCTTTGATGAGAGCAGGACACTTTCACCTACATTTACAGGGAACACCTGCTCAGAGCAGGGGCAAGAAGACTGTAGGTACTGCACAGCGCTGGAAGGGCTGTGGGTGGAATCGAGTTCTGTCCTAAGAGTGGAGGCCTGTCCTCAGGGGATGGAGAGTGAGGTTTGAGGAAGGAGATACAGACTGAGGGCTCTCATCCTGAACAACTGGAAGGATTGGGGTGTCATACTCTGACCCAGGAAGCTGGAGAGGAGCAGGTTCTTACTTAAAAACCTTTTTTTAACATCAGTTCTCATCACCTGGTTGCAGGATCTCTCTCTCTCTCTTTCTTTTTCTTTTCTTTTTTTTTAAATTAAGTCTTTATTATTCAGATTATTACATTTGTTTCTCTTTTTTCCCCTCATAGCTTCCCTCCACCCGGCTCCCACCCTTCCCTCTACCCTTACCTGCCTCCCATTGACCTCATCCATAGGTGTATGATTTTTGTCCAGTCTCTTTCTGTACACCCCTCACCCCTTTTCCCCTGAGAATTATCAGTCCACTCCCTTTCTATGCTCCTGCTTCTATTGTATTCACCAGTTTATTCTGTTGATCAAATTTTTAATTCACTTAATTTTTAGATTCCCTTGTTGATAGATATGTATTTGTTGTTCATAATTTTTATCTTTACCTTTTCCTTCTTCTTCCTCTTCTAAAAGAGTACCTTTCAGCATTTCATATAATACTGGTTTGGAGTTGATGAACTCCTTTACCTTTTTCTTATCTGTGAAGCTCTTTATCTGCCCTTCAGTTCTGAATGATAGCTTTGCTGGATAGAGTATTCTTGGTTGTAGGTTCTTGCTATTCATCACCTTGAATATTTCTTGCCACTCCTGTCTGGCCTGCATAGTTTCTGTTGAGAAATCAGCTGACAATCGTATGGGTGCTCCCTTGTAGATAATTAACTGTTTTTCTCTTGCTGCTTTTAATATCCTCTCTTAGTCTTTTGCTCTTGGTATTTTAATTATGATGTGTAGTTCTCTTTGGATTCCTTGGTGTAGTTCTCTTTGGATTCCTTTTATATAGGGTTCTGTGTGCTTCTTGGACTTGTAAGTCTATTTCTTTTATCAGATGTGGGAAGTTTTCAGTCATTATTTCTTTAAATAGATTTTTAGCATCTTGCTCTCTCTCTTCTTCTGGCACCCCCACAATTCTGATGTTGGTACGCTTGAAGGTGTCCCAGAGGTTCCTTACATTATCTTCACATTTTTGGATTCTTTTCTTTTCTTGCTCTTCTGGTTCAGTGTTTTCTGATTCTTTATATTTCAAAGTTTTGACTTGATTCTTGCCTTCCTCTAGTCTGCTGTTAGGACTCTGTATAATATTTTTATTTCAGTCAGTGTATGTTTAATTTCTAGTTGGACCTTTTCCATCTCTAGTTGGTTCTTTTTCATCTCCTCTTGGGTCTCACTAACTTTATCTAACTTTTCTAGGATATTCTTGAAAAACCTTATAAGCATGGTGTTGAACTCTATATCCAGTTGTTTGTTTTCCTCCATTTCTTTTGTTTGTGATTCCTTTCCTTGTCTCAGCATTTTCACTATGCTGGTAGAACTTCTGTGTTGGATTCAGCCTTATGATATCAGACTTGCAAAACTGCAAAAGCCTCTCTGTTGAACTTGGGATGGGTGGAATCTCAGGGCTTAATGGACCAGCTTGCCTTCCAGTCAGCCCCACCCTCCACGGCCCCTGAGTCACACATGACTGGGTAATCACTGGGGCAGGTCCCTGTGCGCACACATGCTCTCTCGAAGTGCCTCTAGACTGCTGCCCCTCCTGCTCCCCTGCGTTCCAGGACCATATGAGTTTGGGTCCCCAGAGTTTTGCTTGAAACTGGGGTTTAGTGGAGTTAGAAGTGGCCCAGTTGGGAAGGTCTGTCTCCCGCTCACTTGTGAAAGCCAGCGGCACAATCAGCAATCTGTCCTCTGCACAGTGACATGCATGTCACTAGACCTCTGATCTTTTGCGACTCCCGTAAATTTTCATGCACTTCTCCCTTTTCACAGTCCAAACTTCCCCCATATGAGTTTCAGCTGGCTCTAGGGTTTAGTGTCATAGGATAAGGGGTTCAATGCTATTGAGAGTCTCCATCTTCCTCCTGCCAGAGAAAGCCAGCCATGTACTCTGGCACCCACTCTCTCTGTGCCCGCATTTCTGTACCTCAGCTTTTTGCAGCTTCTCTGAGTCTCTGTGAGCCCCTCTCTTTCATTCTAGTTGTAGAATTTCCACTCAGCCAGCTTTCCTGTGGTTCTGGATGATGTCCGTTCTGTCTTCTGGTTGTAGTTTTGAAATTGTTGTGCGAGGCAGCAGTGTAGGTGTTTACCTATTCCGCCATCTTGGATTCCTGCAGGTTCTCTTGACATACAGATGAAGATGATGTGGTCCCTGCCTCTAGGAATTTCGTTCCTGTGATAACCTCTGATGATTAGAGTCTAATCCTTATGTCTAGCCAGCTATACACTATAATGGATGTGTTTAGTTTCTAAGGCCTAGATCCCATTTATATATACAGGAATAAAAATACACTTGAAAAAAAAAGTATACCACTTAGACCAAATTAGGTTGTACTTTTCAAAATTACACATTTTTCTCACTAAGAGTTGTAAAAGTTTCACAAACTTTTAATTGACAGAAAGTCATTTATTCTCTAATTATTTAAATATATGTTATTGATTTCAGAGAGAAGAAGGGAGAGACAGAAACATCAATGATGAGAGAGAATCATTTTTTATAGTTAGCTCTAAGATAACTAATTTTACTTTATTTTATTTTTATTTTTATTTATTTTTAATACATATCTCCCCATTGCCCCCCCTCCCTCCCAGGCATACCCCCCCAGTGTTCATTGGTTATGCTTATATGCATGCATACAAGTCCTTTGATTGATCTCTTATCTACCTCACCTAACTTTAATCTTCCTGCTGTAATTTCACAGTCTGTTTGAAGCTTTACTGTCTCTGTATCTATCCTTTTGTTCATCAGTTTATAATGTTCTTTATTATCCACCAATGAGTGAGATCATGTGATGCTTCTCCCTCATTGACTGGCTTATTTCACTAAGCATAAGGCTCTCCAGTTCCAACCAGGTTGCTGCAAAT